>OX439485.1:160961754-161225749 GCA_949320155.1 Melangyna quadrimaculata | reverse complement strand
GCAACTTCATATTCTCGTTGTTTATATAATTTCTGATCGAATCCCATAAAAATCTAAGATGATGTTACATCCACATATGCTTCAATTTTATACTAATTTGACTGGACTAGTATATCGCAAGTTAAAAAGGTTGTTTTGGAGGTACCAAAAATAACCAATTTTTGAAAATAAAAAAACTATTAAAAAGTAGCATTTCCTTATTATAATTATTTGAATTTTTGTTAACAAAATCCTTGGAGTCGTTTTTGAGAAAAATATGATTTCCCTTTTGAACCAATTTGTCATGTAATCTAATCATCCATTTAAAGCAACTTCGTTCAATTTTAGCCAGCCTAGTAAATATATCTACAAAATGTCACCCTTCTTTAAAACGCAAATTTTTGTCGCTATTTAGCGTCTCTAATAAAGCTCACAATATATGTATGTATCTATAAATTCTGTGATGAAACATGAATTTGTATACATAAAACATTCTTACCTCCATGTCGAATAATTCCCACTTCTTGAAGAATAGATGCTGCCAAATCCGCTTTCTGTCGTGAGCCTTCATATCGCTCTGAATTCAAGGGTACTTGCAATGGTCGGAATAGTGTTGATATGCAAAGCGTCCCTAGATTTTCCGTTGAAATATCATGTATTGTCACTAGAGATTGTTCAATGGCATCCTTCAAAGTGTTTTTTTTTTTTTTAATAAAAAAAAGTATATGACAAAAAAAGGTAAACATTTTGTTATTCTGATGATTTGAATTGAATAGAAAATAAAAACAAATTTTGTTCTTACCCTGCCCACTGAACTGCCATCTGCAATACGAACAATATCCTTTAAGGTTGCAACATTCTCAACTTGTATGATAAACATGAGTAATTTGAATATCCAAGCTAAATATATGAGAAAACATTTTCCAGCTGTAGAGCGACGGCACCTCCATGGCCATGTCATCAGCAATTTCATTGCTGATTTGCATTGGTAATTGATTCTGAAAACGAGAAAGAAAAACATTGAATTGAAAATATAAAAAAAAAAAAAAATAAATAAACAATCGTAATGAAGACATAGAAACATATAAATATTTATTGTATGTACGAGTACATTGTACATCTGATTCGGGTTGTCAATAAAATTATACTAGCCCCATAATTTATGTGGTATTCCGAAAATTACCTGTCTACAGTAATTTGTTTCCCATCATGAATGTAAATGGATTAATCTAGACACCGTTTCACAGGGGAGTAAATGTATGAATATTTAATTAATGCATTTCAATTAATATTTAAGCCATTGGCCAATTTGATGTACCCCTTGGTTTAATGGTTATTGTTATAAAGTGTGACCATCGAGCTAGAGTCTTGGTGGGAATCGATCTTTAAGTGTTTTATTTTAGGGACACTGTCTCTTAAGAAGAAGAGAAAGTTTAAATAAGAAATAAAATTATTGAAATAGAAATTAGGTTCACATTGAAAATGCAATAATAGCAACTTTTTCTTACCAGACCCTAATTCAGACTGCAAGAAACTTTTTTTCACTTTTTCCACTTTTTACGATACAATTTGTAATAAGAAGAAACGTTAAAATTTGTAAGCCCATTTTTTGACAGCATTTTTTTTCACCAAAACCACAACCCACCAATTTCTCATGTTATCATTAAAATAGAAGCAACGTGGTTAAATAATATGTAAATACAACACTCGAAGTAAAACCTGAAATAAAATTTTTCGAAAAGTAATTTCTAATTCACCAAATAAGCTTTTCATAGATTTTATGAACAAAATTACCAATTTTTCAGGGAATTTGGACTTTATTTTTATATTGAGGAGCAGTATCAGTTTTATAAAATGTGAAGGAATCAAGGCATGATGATTAATTTCCAGGCAAAATAACAAAAATAGCATGAGAAATTTTTACAAATACAACCAGTTCTTGCTAATGAAACACTCTTTTTTAAATCTAAAACTTTTGATATAATGAGTCAAAAATTCAATTGTTTTAAATGAAATAATTGCTGTACACGATTTTCTTAATGCAGCCCCAATAAAAAAATCAAGTTGATTTAGGTCCGGTGAACGGGGTGGCCATAAAATTGGTCCCAGACCTCATATCCATCTGCCTGTATCTCTGGCATATTTGCAATGCAGCGCGGCATACCTCCTCTGAGAAGCTGATCGGCTTGCTGTATTCGATTAATTTAATGCACCACTTTTAAGAAAATTAATTTGGTAATAACAACTACCAAAATGTTTGATGGTTTTTAAAAAAGCTAATTGAAGAGGTATAATTCAAAACAAGCTCGCAAATGTAGCCGTTTTTTTTTGCACTTTAACATTTTTGGTAATGTTGCATTCGGCCTTTGAAGTTAAAAGCTTGGATTTATCATTAGGACAACATTATAAAGACAGGCAATCAATCAAATATCTACCACGTTCAACGCATAGTATTATTTTCACATTTACTGTGCTAATTTTGAAAACGTTTGTGTTTGCTAAATTGGCAGATAAATATTGCAGATTTTTACAAATAACTTGCTATTGGTTCTAGATACAATAATAAACGTTACCATTTTGAAATCCGCATTCGACACACATATTTCGCATAAATAGTTGGCCACTTAGGTATTCATGCATTTTTTCATACCAGAGATGATTTAACTTTTTCAAAAATTATTTTCTTTCACATTTTGCATCAAAAATCAAAGTTCAATAATTTTTTTCTCTAAGAATTCCAACAGTTATTATAGTTTTTGTCTTGGTATGTTTTGGCATAAGCAATGCTTAATATTGCTACGAAAAAAAAAAACGGTAGAATTCATTCACTTGTAGTCGTGGGTATTCAAAAACGTAAAGTAGCGCAAGAAATAATGCACTGAACAAAAAAATGCACATATCTTTTTTTGTGGTTGGGATTGACTTGTTTTTATTAGTTTTCAGGAGGGTCATAAAGTTTACTATGAGGTATTTCCAGGTTATCCATTATTTACAGTACACCCTGTATATGTAACATATATTAGCATATTAGCATATTTATTGAACAGCGATATTTACAATTTGACTTATAACTAGTTAGATACAATGATATTATATATTTATTGGCACATAGGGGGTCAAATTTTATACCATGTCTTAAATTTAAAGGATTATAGAATATAAAAAAAATGTCAAAAAATTAAATCTAAATGTCGGTTGCCTTAATTGTCCTCGGAGTGTTCCGTCCCGGTTGTCAAGTAGTGGTTTTGGTGGGGAGCTGAGTTGGCGATTAGCCACGGCGATATGCTGATCCAGTTTCAGCGTAGAACGAAACTGCTTGCTTATTGTCTGTGATGATGTTGTCGTCCAGGATGTCCATCGTACTGAGGTATCTCGGCTCGGTTTGTCATTGCTCGGTAGCCATCCTTCTTATTAGTTGATTTGGGTGATTGTTGGTGGGTCCTTCAAGCTTCTTTGCTTGTAGGAGTAGGTACCGGTCCAGGGGGATGATGTTCGTCTCTGTGTACAGACGCTCATTGCTGTGATGTCTCATTCGCTGGCGGGCGGTCGAAATGTAGTCCGGTACCGATCCGGAGTAACTTTCTTTCGAATATTTGAAGTTCCTTCATGGCCGTCTTCGAATTGGAGAACCAGATTGGAAAGGAATAACTGATGACAGGCCGCAGGATCTGCTTGTACATATCTTCGTGTTCTGGCTCAGTCCGTTTCTGCGTCTCATCAATGGGTGGAGTCGGTGGAAAGCCCAGTTGTAGATTTATATGTTTATTGAACAAAATAATAATTACAATTTGACTTATAACTAGTTAGATACGATGATATTATACATTTATTGGCACATAGGGGGCCTAATCTTATACTTTGTCTTAAATTCAAAGGATTATAAAATATAAAGTACATGTCAAAAAATTCAATCTAAAAATCGGCTGACTTTATGGTCCTCGGGGTGTTCCGTCCCGGTTGTCAAGTTATGGTTTTGGTGGGGGGATGGGTTGGCATTTAGCCACGGTGATATGCTGACACTGTGTCAGCGTAGAACGAAACTTCTGGCTCGTTGCACGTGATGATGTTCTCAACTAGGATTTCCATCGTACTGAGGTATCTCGGCTCAGGGTGTCGCTGCTGAGTGGCCATCCTTCTCATCAGTTAATTCGGGTGACTGTTAGTGAGTCCTACAAGCTTCTTTGCTTAAAGCAGTAGGTACCTGTTCTCAGGGATGATGCTCGCCTCTGTGTAAAGACGCTCGTTGCTGTGATGTCTCATTTGCTGCCGATCAAAATGTAGTCCGGTACAAATCCTTAGTAACTTTCTTTCGAACATTTGAAGTTCCTTCATGGCCGTCTTCGAGATGGAGAACCAGACTGGGAAGGAATAACTGATTACAGGCCGCAGGAGTTGCTTGTACATAAGTATCTTCGTCTTCTGGCTTAGTCCGTTTCTGCGTCTCATCAATGGGTGGAGTCGGTGGAAGGCCCAGTTGGCATTTTTGAGGACGGAAAGCCCATTTGGCTTTTTTGAGAACGTTTCGTGAGTGTGGGTTGAACCTTGGCAATTCATTAAAGTGAATGCCGAGGTACTTCACGTTCTTTTTGGCTGCTATCGTGGATCCATCCGGAAGATTCAGAACCAGACTTCTGCAGATCGCTGCGCTGCGACTACCGCTGCCAGCGGAGACATCGATGTGGAGTATGTAAGGGAGTCATCAGCATACAGGAGATCGTGGCAACCAGTTGGTATAGGCTGATCAGCTGTCATAAGGCTGTAAAGGAAGGGGCCTAGCTTCGAACCATGGGCAACTCCGGCTTTGATATTCTTCACTTGTCATTTACTTTAAGAAGCATCTGCATGCAAGAAATAATTCAAATCAATAAAGAGAAAGTCGCAAATTAAAAAACTGTTTCTATGTATAGTTCCCTTATAAGAACGCAAAATTACATTGATGATTGTAATGCCTTTGCAAAAACTGTTCGTAATTCTTTTGTTGACACCCCTCTTGATGTTGATGAAGATTATTTCAGAACTTTCAAATACCTATGCCCAAACGAATTCTAGTAATATCACTGTGACACAGAGTACTGTTTTGGACATTCTCTCATCTTTAAAAATGATGATTACTCGTCGGGTCCAGATGGAATTCCCCCAATCATATTAAAAAAATGTATAAATATACTTGTCCAACTACTTCAATTTTTGTTCCAGTTTCCTTTCTTGTTCGGATTTTTAAAAAGGGCGGCAAATCTGATATTAAGAACTATAGGCCCATATCGAAACTTTCTTGCATTCCAAAGCTCTTTGAACAAGTTGTATGTGAGAGCTTGGCATTCCACAGTAAGAATATAATTTGTAACCAGCAGCATGGGTTTATGCGAGGAAAGACAACGGTAACAAATCTCCTCACATTCTTGCACAAATTTTCCAATGAATTGGAAAATGGAAATGAAGTTGACTGTGTTTATACAGATTTTTCTAAGGCATTTAACCAACTAAGTCACAATATTATTATCTTCAAACTTAAAGCGTTTGGTTGTCCTCTTCGTTTTATAGCATGGAAAAAGTCATATCTTGTGAATAGATCTTGCGAAGTTTCATCATTTCGTGCTCACTCGGGTGTACCTCAGGGAAGTCATCTGGGTCCGTTTCTGTTCAATACAGCTATTAACGATGTAACATCTTGTATAAATGTTCAAGCGATATTCTGATATTTGCTGATGATATGAAGATTTTTTAAAGAAATACAATTTAACCATGATCATAGTGTCCTTCAGGCTTATATTGACAATTTCAATATTTGGTTTATTTGCCAGACAATAACCTTCTCCAGAAAACGAATTGTGAGTGCATTTGATTATACTATTTCACAAAAATTCTCACTCGTGTTTTTAGTTTCAAGGACCTAGGCGCGTTCAATTTAGTTCTAATCAAGAATTTACTGGACATATTAATTATATTGTAAATAAAGGCACGCTCCATGCTTGGTTTTATAAAACAGTGGGCAAACGAATTTGACGATCCCTATGTAACCCTTTCATTGTACAACTAATTATTATGAACGACCACAGCTAGAGTATGCATTTCAAGTAAGGACCCCTTTTACGAAGTTCATAAAAGCCGTGTTGAGGCAATACAACACAACTTCATTCGATTTGCTTTAAAATGGTTACCCTGGAATGATCCATATAATTTGTCACCTTATGAACATAGGATCCAACTTTTGCAGGTCCAAACTTTAAATCAGAGGTGGGTTAATAATGATTTAATATTTATTCATCAATTTATTAATGGTCAAATTGATGCTCCCGATTTGTTAACATGTATTGGCTTAAAGTACCGCGGGGGTTCTCCTTCTCACCACCTGCGAGAATTTGAACTTTTTCACGTAAATTTTCATAGAACTAATTTTATGGCATGCATGAACCTCTTAACCGAATGAGTAAAATCTATAATTTGAATATTTCTTCAATTGATTTTAGCATGAGTAACAAAAAGGGCTCCACTGTCGGGATCGGTTTAATTTTTGTTTGTCACTCTAACCCCCAGTTTCACAGTGGAAGTTTAAACTCTTCTTTTGGTTTAAACTTCAGTTCAACAATTTATTCAGTTTCACAGTTTCGTTTAAGCCTTGAACTGAGTTCAATTTTTTTAAGGTAACCGAGATCATTCTGCCGTTTTAACCTAAGTTCAACGTTTGGGATCACTATACATAATACGTTATGGAATTTATTTACTTATTTTTCATGACAAATTCCATCAGAAAATCTATGTCTGCTGTTGAAAAGTTGATATTTTGCTTATTTTCCATTTTTTTTTAAATTAAGTTCGTGTCACTTGAAACAAAAATGTCGACCGATTATCAACAAACCCAAAGTAATAATTCTTTGCTTCAGAAAGAGAAAGAAGAGACAAGGAAAGCTACGTACTGTTTGCAATACGTCATTTGGTGAGGGAAAAACAAACAATGCTGCTAACTTTTTGTTCATAAAATCTAGATAAACGAAGTTCAACTGATGTGAAGATCAGATTTCACTGTGGAACCAGAAGAGTTAAACCAAAAATTTAAACTCAGTTCAAGGTTCAGCTGATCTTAAGTTTAAACTCACACTGTAAAACTGGGGGTAAAAGTTGTTTTTTGTTTATATTTTCATATATACATTTTTATTTGTTGATATTTTGTAATTTTGTTTGTTTAACTTTTAAAAGGAGACCTGTTTTCGCATCCTTTGTTATTTTTTCTGAATTTAAAAATTTTTAACTGCTTGCATTAAGCATACCTTACACAGAGAAAAAAACAACGTAAAATAAAAGCAAAAAACTTTGATTCTAATATTTTTCAGAACGATTTGGCGCCAACGCCGAAAATTCTTAAATCAAAGTGGAGCGACTTTATTTCAAAGTGATTCCATACTTAAAAACAAATTAGATTTTACTTCGTTTACATGTTGATTTAAAGTGGAATCATAGGTAAATCAAATTCATCCATCTTTTAAAACAACATTTATCTACTTCGAATCAACGTAGATTGAACTTCGCTCGGTTAGGTATTGATTCAAAATGGATACCCACGCCACGCTTCTTTGTTTAAATTTATGTAAGACAAATGTATATGTTCATGCTCAACGCATTTCATTTTTGTGGTGAAACATTTATTTGTGACGACGTAAGTGATTCGTTTGATGCTATGAGTATTTCATAGTAATAAATATAGAATAATTAATTAAATATTGTTTTTCGATAATATGAAAGTGAATTTTGAGTGCGCGTTTAATTTGTTCACAAATGTAAGGTAGCTACTTCGAAAAACAACAACGCGCTCTCGAAATTCTTCATGTTAAGCTTACAAATACAAACAAATTGAGGTTTACTTAACTATGCAACACTTTGACACTACGTTGATGGCACTTTAAATGCCATAAAAGTGCATCGCAAAGTAAAATGTGGATTTCAATGTAAAAATGAATATGTTTCACTTTGAAACAAGGTTGAGCGCACTTTAAATGTGGATCTCAATTTAAAAAGATGACGTTTCACTTTACAACAACGTTTAACGAAATGTAAATGTACAAAAGTTGATTTCGATTTATAAATAAACACGTTTTACTTTGAAACTAGGTTTAATCCCTTAAAATTACGTTGCATATTCAAATTAAAATTGTTTCAACGTAAAAATGAAAATGCTCCACTTCATTTAAAAGACTTTAGATCAAATACGCTCGTATGTTACATTGGAAAGCATTTTTTCCCTCAGTGTATCTCTTTTAACTTCAAATTATACTCGTTTTGCGCATGTAAGACAAGTTGCTGTATTATGGTCAACATAGCAAAGCAACGATTTTCATTTAGTTTATTATCTTAACATACCCTTAATTGTGGTTCGTAATTTTTGTTATTAAAATCGTGAGAGCCGTTTTTGAAATAAATAACTTTTTCATAGTGGTCGCATGGCAGATTAGTTTTTGAGAAAAAAAAAATAAATTTCTCCTCTAAGGAATCACATACCAACCTTAAGTCCAAAGTTTAAATCGTGCTATAGCTTAAACAATTAGATGAATTCGCTTCAAATTTAATTTGAAGCATTCTAATGTAATTCCCTAGATGAGCAATTCAGATTTTAGTCTTAGCTCATCTTTACTTTGTAGGTATATTCCCGCATATCTCATCATTTGCTTCGTTGAATTTATCATTATTTTGTAATTCAGTAGATACTAATAAGGGGCAGTTTACTCCTAAGCTCCCCCCGTAGAAACGCCACTGACAAGAAATGATTTTCAATCAAAAATTTCAAACGTTGCAATATTTGCCAAACTCGTCCCACAGAGACTTACCAAAAGTAAAGTCTGTCTTTTTTGTCCCCATCAAGTTCAGGGACTTTTAATAATAATTTATTGACTTTGCTATTTCTTAAAAATAAGAGCCAAATTAATAAAATGAAAAACACACAATCATGTAGCATTTATTTGATTATTTTCTTAAATTCAATCATTTATTTGCCTTAAGGTTATTTTTCATCTATCCTCGCCTTAACAGATATAAAAGGTTATTATTTTCAACCACAAGAAAAAACAGAATTTAATTATTTCTATCTTAAAGAAAATAACAAAAAAATAAAAGAGCAAAATAATTAAAAAAAAGTACATTATTTAATAAACATACCAAGAAAATAACAAAATTCCACTACCTTTTTCTAGACAATTATTATATGTAGGGCATACACAACTACCACCCCATCACTACACTTATTTCCATTATTTTCGGTTAGAATTTTTATTATTTTTAAGCGAATTATTTCCACCAGACTGGTTGCGTTTAATATTGGTAAGGATTCAGAGTTTTATAAGGCATGAATGAAACCAACAAACACTCACACAAAATAACGGGTGGCTAAATTTTAAGGGCCGATGTTGAATGTTAACCACACCTTAATGTCAAGTTTTTTTCTGCATTTCATTTCACATTTCTCAATTTCAGACTTACTCAATTTGAAGATACACAATCGAGCAACGCGTTAAAGTTATTGAGGCTTATTATGAAAATGGAGATCAATTTTCGAAGAAAATCATCTTCAGTGATGAGGCACATTTTCACCTCAGTGGATTAGTCAATAAGCAGAATTGCCGCATTTGGCGAATGATAATCCAAGAGTGATTGTCGAAAAACCAATGCACCCACAAGGAGTGACTGTTTGGTGCGGTTTATGGGCTGGCGGCATCCCCGGGCCGTAGTTTTTCCAAAATGAGGCCGGTCAGGCAGTTACTGTGAATGGTGTTCGCTATCGTGAGATGATAACGAACTTTTTATGGCCCGAATTGGAAGATATGGATGTGGACGATATGTGGTTTCAACAGGGCGGTGCCACTTGCCACACAGCTAACGAAACAATGGCTATTTTGCGCGACAAATTCAATGGCCATATTATCTCACGTGGTGGCGATGTCAATCAGCCGCCAAGATCATGTGATTTGACACCGTTGGACTTCTTTCTTTAGGGTTATTTGAAAACAAAAAAGGTGTACGTCGATAAGCCAGCAACAATTCAAAAGCTAAAGGATGAGACAATTCGGCATATCAACGGCATAGAACCTCAATTGTGCCTCAGCGTCATCGAAAATTTGGACCATCGGATGGAGGTGTGCCGCCGAGGTCGCGGCGGCCATTTGGCCCGATATTTTGTTCCATACATAATTGAACCTTACCAATATTATCATAAGAAAAAGAAATGACAATAATTTCCTGTCTTTTCATCAAAATCAACATCGGCCCTTAAAATTTAACCACCCTTTATAACCCTTACTTAATTCTCGCTATAATATATATGTAGGTATCCATGCTGTGTGAAAATTGCCATCCTTTTTCTAACTCAGCAGTCAGCACTCGACTGTTTTCATCCCTTCGGCTAAACAGGACAAATATGAAAAAAGCAAAAAAAAAATGTGGGGGAAATGTAAACAGACCAGGAAATCGATAAATGTACACAGTGTCCTATAAAAATATATATGCGATACCGGTAGTATAGCATACATACATATATAGAGCTGTCTAAGCTTGTTTTTATGTCCTAAATTATATTGAATGAAGTTATTATGTGCCATTGTGTGTTTTTGTATTGATGGAATTTCGTTGAGGTAAAGAAAGTAAAAAAAAAGTTAGGATTTGCTAAAAAGATGAATGAGGATTTTTTTTTTGTATGTTATCCATTGAAATTCAGGATGCCAGCGTCAATCAAAAACTTATAAATGAAAAATAAGGTATACTTCAAACTTAGAAAGGTGCTTTTATATTTCAAACAAAAAAAATATATAAAAAACCTACCGAAACCAAAGCGTGACTTGAAGCCCTTCGTGACTTTGAATATTGAAAAGTTCTTTGAACCTTATCCCAGCCATCAACAAAAAAACTTCAAGGACTTAAATACCGTAAGAAATACTTTAAGTAATTAGCACAGGACAACAGGAAAATATATATAAAAATTCCTTGATAAAATGTAACAAACCATTTCCTAATACGATAATATTATTTGTTGAGGGGTGAATAGAAAAAAAAGTACGTATACGCCACAGTGAGTGGAATGAAACCATACATTTGTTTATTATTTGTTCCAAGGGCATATTATTCGGGATTGTTTTTTTATTTATTTTATTTGAGTTTATGTTGCGATGATAATAAAACCTCTCTAATAAGTGTTTATATCAGGGCCCAATAAATCATTATACAAGCGAAGGCGAGTAGGGAGAGGTATGAGTTAATTTTCTATTTTATCCTGCGTATGTACCTTACATGTATATAAAAGATGATTATTTTTCCTCTTAAAATTAAGTATACAAATGTGATTAATGATAGATGATTACTTTTCATGAATTTCAAAGTTTAAAAGCACGCACTGTAGGAAGAAGAATGAATGATGATGGAAATAGAATATTTAATGTTAAATTTAATTTCTTTAGCAATTTCTTCGATAAGGCATAATTATTCGTGGCGATAATGATTTTTTCCTTTTATTATCTTACCTAAGCAAAAGATAATAATCAATATACAGAGACTATTAACGTGTTATAAGAAGTATGTTTGAGAACTTGAATGTAAGTAATTTTGTTTATTGATTTAGGAACAATGGATTCCTTACATCTCTACAAGCTACCCAACTGACAATTCGGCTCCTTTCAGCTTAAAATTATTGATGGGCCTTCGGCGGAAATAAATTTCTTATACATGTAACCAGCTGGATCATTATTTTAAGAAAAAATGTTCCATTGCTGCCTTGGTTTCCTATTCACCGGACTTGAAAATAAAAGAAAATTTATTGGGATGGCTCACATGAAAGGTATACGAAAAATCGAAGCAATTCGATGACTGATTAATTTAGCCCTGATTAAAATTTCACTTGACTATCTTAAATCACTGTATAACTCTCTTAAAATCGAATTGTGGAGTTTTCGTTTTAAGCTGGCGGCAGCACACATTGTTAAGTCAATAAATTTGTCAAAAAAAAAATTAAAAAAAAAATTAAACCATCGTTTTTCTTCAATTTTGTATATGCTTCTAACCTTATGACGCGATAAAATTACTTAAAAAAGTGACTCAAGCTAACATTAATTCTCTTCGCTGTCGTTAATTTTTGTTCTTGAAGTGCAAGCATAGGTTTTGCTATGGCACGTCTTGTGTCATACAAAATTTTGATCTCTTTGGCCTATGACACGAGCAAAATCAAATTCAATTCTCAAAACTTACTGCTAACCTTATGACCGGCAGTGTATATGGTGTCTGAGATACTTTAGCATCTGATATGTTTTCGAACGACCAAAACCGTGTACGTAACCAAACCAAACGAAAACCAAGAAAATAAACACATAAGATTTCAGTTGTTAGTATAAAGTCTCTCCCAAACAAACGAGAAAGTGGCGTGGAACATTCGCGGACAGCAGTTTTTGTTGTTGTTTAGCATTATTCATTTTTCATTTTTTTATGATTGTGATTTGTGAATGATTCGCCACGCATAGCGAATGTTCCGCGTTGGTTTGCGAGAGCCTTAATCCAAACAGATCCGAAAATTTTTCAGATAGCTTTAGATTTCTTTTTGACATCAGCTGTTTGGTAAGTCAGCTGTTTTTTCCTTAGGTATTGGCCGCATTCGGGTGGTAGGCAGAAATAGTATCTGTATACCACTATATACGTAATCAAACCAAAAGAAAACACCCTGCACAAAAGAAAATAAGCAGATGAGATGTCAGCTGATCGTATAATCCAAACAAGCTCGAAAATGTTTGTTCTTTTTGATATCAGCTGTTTGGTTCGTAGGCTGTGTTTTTCCTAGGCATTACAACAACACGAACAAATCTAGATACCATTGGTGACCTACCCGAACGCGGCCAATATGTCATTCTATAACAAAGAAACTCGAATTTGTAAGTCATTTATAATTATACATACATATTGAATAAATTGAACTCTTGGAGAGATAAAATTAATTCATTTCACTTAACTCGTCTTGTTGAGCATTCAGAAAGCTACTTTTTGTTTGTTTAAGACATAATCTTTAATCCACGATAAACAGAAAAAAGGTTTATGCTCATTAGATAAACATTACATTCGCCATTTTCGTATATCTGGGTATTTATGTGACTTAACGGTCAACTTTTATGTTTTTGTTCTATTTAGGGCCAGTTTGTTCACAGTGGGTTAAATTTAGTATGTGACCTTCATAGGATTTAATTAACTGACGCTAATCAACCAAAATTGGCTGATTAGTGAAATCCATGATTAGCAAGTCATATTTTGATTTTTTTAAACAAAGTTTGATCAACAAAAATTTGAGGATTTCACAGCTCCACTTATCATTAAGCTGTCCCGTCGTTGTATGAAAGAAAAAAAATATTTGAAATTTTTATCGAAATGGGTGTTCAAAGTTGCGTATTATTGAGTACATTCTGAATATGTACTTACTTTTTAATTTGGACTTGACTTTTGGGGCTCTACCGACGACGTTTAAAGTTCTTAAAAGAAAGTAAAAAACTTATTTTTTTTTCATTTTTTGTTTTATTTTATTTTTTTAATTTATTAAGTTGATTTATTAAATTAAAGGTAAAGTTAAGATAAACATATTTGTGTGTCCTTGAACAAAATTTAAAAAATTCATGAAAGGAATTAAAAAAAAATATATTTACATTGCAAAAAAGAAAAAAAAATATATGCATTAAAAATTTACCCTTGTAATTAAAAGAAGGCATTTTGCTTCGTAATTCCATTTTATTTCTTATAAGTCCTTTCCTTTGCTCCGATGACACACTGGCTTGCTTTAGTCACAGATTTGATGCATCTTTCGACACTTTGCTTGTGACAAGGATCAACGATTGATTTTAAGTTTTTTGGCAACCATCGTGAAAAGATATGAGTTGAAAAATATGTTGCGGACCATCTATCAATATAAAAAACCAAACTGGTTCATTTCCATGTAGCCAATTATCCCTCCTTTCCAGCCAGTATTGGTTGCAGTGCCAGCACATCCAATGCAGACAATTTTATTTCAAATCAAATCCCCTGTGTTTGAAGAAATCTATGATAAAGTTACATATTTCCTTTCCTGTACCAGATTTAGGGGTTATGGCCTGAGAATATGGATTCTGGTTCTGCAAGAATGGAAATATGCTCGTCCAGAACCTCCTCCCGATAGTATCGTCCATTTTTCTCTTCGGAAGTAAGAGTTTTGTCTTTTCGCCCGCCAAAATAAATACTGCGAATTACGACATCATCACATTGATTTGATAGTCTTTTTCTTATTAATTTTGACACAGCTCTATGTATTTTATTTGTATCAATATCTAGAGTCTTGTTAGTGTTTTCAATTATTTCAACGTCCTGGAGTACTGCTGAAAGCCCATATCGATCACAAACTCTTGCTACGGATGGTAAAGTAAATTCCGCTTACCTGATGATGTTGACGTTGATGATGATCTGATTAAAAGAGTTGTGGCTGATCCACTACAATTGGATGGACTGATTGACTTGTTCTAACGTTTCTTCTGGCTCTTATGTACGGAAAAATTTGATACGACAGTAGATTCAGCTCTTTGACAGATGAACTAAGCTTTTTATCTTGTCGCTTTTGAATTTTTTGGGTTTCAACTTTGTCAATAGCACCGAACACCAGTTTTCTGTCACTTCTTATTTGTAGTTTTCGACTGTGACACCCAATTGGAATCGACGTGTTCTTACATATATTTTCGATTTCTGTACTCTGAAAAAACTTCAGAATTAGATGGATTTCTGCCATTGTACTTAGTTTTGAGATCGCTTTGTATAAAAAGTACACATTTGATTACATCTTTTATTGTTGGTAATTTAATTTTCTTGAGTTCACTATAGGGCGTAAAAGGGACACATTGTTTCTTGTCGACGAGGTCCAGAATTCATTTTGATTTTAAGTTTTAAATATTTTTGAGAGAAACAACACAACTTAGCACAAAACAATATTAATCAGTTTCCTAAGAGAGTTGCAACAACAATAATGGCTGGGTTTCTTGATAATTGATATATTGAATTGACATTTGGTTTGGTAACAAAAATAGTCTTCGGCGGTATTTGACTGTTTCAGTAGTAGCTGTCAGACTGGTGTACGACTCCAACTGCTGGTCATAGAATTCGTATTTTCGTACAGATGTCATGTGTTAAATAGAACAGTATGACCTCGTATATTTTAATCTTTCGAACATACTAAATAGAAAAACACATAGAAAAATTATGTTCTTGCGAACCGAATGAATCTGTTATACTTTTGAAAAACTTTGCGTCATTGCACTATTCGTTTTTTTACTCCTTTATGCTAAGGAAGGTAAGCAATTTAAAAAAATAAAACAGCTTTTCAACGATTTAAAAAAAAAAACAAAAATGATAAGATAACTAGTGTTTGATAAAATATCTACGTATATTTTTTAATATCAGCGATCAATAGATACATTACAATATAAAAATAAGTAAAGTTAAAATCTTCAAAGTACATAATTAGATCTTTAAAAAAAAAATGTCTTGTGTTTTTCGGCTTGAAATTATCAAAAATATGCATTATTACTTAGTTAAGGTAGACTATTGAAATTAATTTAAGACTATTGAAATGAAAATGGAGTAAGGGGACTGCTGAACAAATCGCACTTATCTAAGTTCTTACTTCCAATTAACTTGTATTTTATTTTTATACAACCATTTCCGAAGCTATCTGTCAAGTCTAAGTGTCATTGAAATTTAGAATAGCACTAGTTAAAACCTATTATGGGCTTCTTTAGGCTTTTATACAATCTGAAACTTTTAAATGACTTGCGAATTGTGTATATAAGAATATTTTCCGAAATCACGTATACAAGCTATATTAGCTTCTATAATTTTCTCCTTTTTATGCTTAAATAAACTTTACAAATGTCTTAAGGAACTTTGAAAACCCTTTTATTCTATTAAGCCGAACCGAAGCTGAAATGTTAGCTGGGTGAGGTCTCAGTTACAGCTATCATGGAAAACCATCATTGAAAATATTAATTGTCAATTTTGAGAGATTTTGAAGAAAAAAAAAAAAAAAATAGGTGAATATTTTGATGCCAAAGTAAAGCTAATTAACTTAATATTTATTTCTAGGTAAAACAAAATTCAATTTTGCACAACTTTTCTCATAAAATGACTTTTAATTTTTCAATGATAAACTACCTTATCAATGATCATTGAAAAAATTAAAAGTAACGTAATGGGGAAGATATGGGTCAAAATGAAATTTTTTTGGAGGAGAAATAATTTTGAAGTTGTAAGCTATATTTCTGCATTAAAATGTTCAATGATTAAACTTTCCAAGGGTCTCAAAATCAACAGCTAACTTTTTCAATAATGGTTTTCAATGGTAGCTATAACTGGCCCCTAATGCGAAGATGTTTCAAAATAACTTAAAATTTATCTTTGAGGGGCTCTGTTACGGTTCAACCCATAACAAAATCAAAAAAGCCAATAACGAGATGTTCGGGAATATCCCAAAAAGTCATAAACAGGTTATTTGCACAAAAAAAACCCAAACATTTATTTCAGTTCTTCCATTTTTGTTTGGCCGTTTTTTTTTTTGAAAACTTGATAAAACCGAAGTTTTTGTATGACTGTTCTATCCAGATTACTAAAACAGAAAATTGAACATCATGCCTAGGGAATAACATACATAGAATATTTCACAGCAAATTTAAAGCAAATCCACCGATTCGCTTAGGCTCTAGCTGGATATAAATCTGGACACACAAACATAAAACCGACGGACGTCTTTTGTCGAAAATCAGTTTTTGGACTTCTACATTATCGTTATGTTACTTTTGATATAACCTCGAATTTTTTTTGAAACCAAACAAAACCAATAATTGCCCTGTACATATTTTGTTCATCGGGATAGAGTTCAAATATGGGGACTGTCCCGTCAAAATCGGGACGTCTGACAGCCCTAGCCACGCCCCCTTAATGTAAAACCTCAAATTTTAAAATTGTTCATTTGCTTTTAATTCAAGTGGGCTCCAAATAATTTATATCAATTTTATGAAAATGAGTGGGTACCACGCCCCCTGAAGGGAAAATCTACAAGTTTCTACGATGTCGGGAATCGCTTCATAATTGGAATGAACTGTCAGTGAATGAGTCAGGTAGTCTGTTACGGTTTTTTTAGATTTTTGCAGTCCTATATCTCAGGAACGCCTTATGCTAAAAATTTGGCGAGGCATCTGTGATTGATGAGCTTAGCAGATACTGCGGATTTGATGTTTCTGACTTTATTGAAACTGAAGTTAGAAGGGGATTGAAAAACGCCTGAGCTTGATCCTGTAAAAAGGGTGTATAGTGCCAAAACTTGGGTGCACACTCTCGCCGTGCCTTTGATAGTCAAAATTGCACGGTCCTAAGTGAGAATCACCGAGAGCCAACATTTTGAATTAGTTCCGAACTACAAGTCCCGAATGGCTTAGAAGTTTTCTTAAAGCCTAAAAATAGTGCTAAGTCATTCGGGATTTTGACATTCGTGATATTCAAAGTCGGGATTTTTGAATTCGAGATGTTAAAATCCGGATTTCGAAACTCATGATTTTTCATGCCAAATTTGGCAATTGCGGATTTCGATATCAACCCCTTATTCTATAGGAATCAACGCATTATTAAACAATATGAAAGTTTCGCTGTCACGCCGAATTTTTTTCATTGATTTTTTTTCAATATTTTCTTTTCAAAGCTATTCGCCTTTTTGATATTCTACTTTTCAAAATTCTGGTATATTTTTTAAGAAGAAGTTTGATGGGTTTTATAAAATGACCATTTGTTATTTAACTGAAATAGTAGATAACTGTGTGACTGTTCGTTTTACTCCTTTTGTTCAAAATATCTTAAATTTAATTTGAGCAAAGCACATAAAAAGTTTTATTATTATTTGACTATGTTTCTATCTCTGTTAAGTGAATAAGCATGAAAGAAAGGCATTTGCTTAACAGAATAATATTGCAGAGTTTTATAGTGTTAAATAAAAAAATTCCTTAATTCCACAATCCTCCCAGTCCCTAACAAACAAATAGAAAACTTTGAATAAAAACAACTTTCCGAAGGGACGAATAAAAAAAATAATAAAAAAAAAAGAAAAATGTAAAATACAAACACATCCAGCAAAATATTTTAATCGTCAGACAAAATATAACACAGGATCTCGTTTCTGCATATTTGTGCTATGTTTTAAAGTTAAACATAAAATATGAGCAAAAAACTTGGCTTGTACGAACCCGGTTAGTGGGGCAATCTGTTGCATTTATATTCCCTGGAATGGTTCCTTTTAATAAAAGTAAATACTTTTTTTCTTCCCTATACAAAAATCTCTTCCCCTTTATATTTGTGTGTGTGTTTTTTTTTTGCATTTGCATTCAAATGTATAAAACACAGAGATAGGTTGTGCAATCAAACAACTTTTTTTAAACGCAACTTCTGTTGGATTTTTTCTATTGGGTCATCTTATGAAGGAACGAATGATGGTTTGCATCCTTGTGGGGAGTCTTTTTTTGAAATTCTAATAGACGCCAGAAATGATTATGACGATGATGCGGCACAAAAAAAAAAATAATGAATAACTTTAAAACTTTTCAGAAGCGTCATGGTGAGGAGTCTTTTATTTATTTTTTCTTTAGGTAAAAAAGTGAAAAGCATTTAATATTTCATAGAAAAATTTGATTTTAATGAGTTTTGAAATCTTTAAAGGTAGATGTCTTTACTTATATTAATTTCATCTTTGATGAAGAAATAAGTTTTTTTTTTGTCGTAGGCCAGGTACATAAGTATTAAATTCGTGATGTTGTTTTAATTTTTGTTTATACTAAGGGGTGGGTGACAGTTGTGAATTATATGTTAAAAAGCATTTCTGGAAATAAATAATAATAGAGCTTGTACAGTTTGTCTGCTTTGAATGGATAATTATGATCAGATTAAAGGCGTTGATTTATTTTATTTTTAATTTATTTAGTGCCAAGAAACACCTTTTTTTTGCTACCATGATGCTCGTGATATTTAATTACCATTTTATTCCAAAACTTAGAAGATACAAATCTTCTGCTTTATATATATATGTATACTAGCTGACCGGGCAAACGTTGTTTGGCCATATAAAATATTTTGATTTCGGATGCAGCTGTACCGGCGTTGTTACTGCAAGTAAGACGACAGTATTGTGTAGCAAAAAAAAAAAAATATCGTCATATTTAGGTTGGAATAAAAAGGCTTCTTAGGAAACAAAATTGATTGCCATTTTGAACAACGCATACAATTCTGGATAAAACAAAATGCAACATCAACTGCATTTAGTTGGCCACAGGCATGCAACAATTTTCAGAGGTTAACCTAGCGAGCTCCAAAGGTGAAGCTTTGAGGTGAAGTAGTGGAGTTTGATACCTACTTGTGCTCCCAACAGAGATCATAACAATTCGTCAGAGGAGAACGAAATTATTCTAAGTCCATTTTTTTTTTGGTTTTGATTTTGAATGAATTTTCATTTTTATTTTTATTTATGTAGAATGTAGATATATTTCGAATTACACTTGAAGTGGAGTGTGCGTGCGGAATTAAATTTTGGAATCAAAATATTTTGAAACGCTAAGTTCCTCTATGACCGCTAGTGCTACCATTTTTCGATACAATTCAGCTTGCAAATTCGAATCGGATCGAGAAATTCTGTTTGAATCCGATGCAGATCTACATGGAATTGTATCCTAATTTAAGTCTGATTCAATTCTCATAAACGGATTAAATGTTAAGTCTAGCTTTTTATTTCTGACAATACTGACACAAATTTTTTTTTATAAAATTGTACATAGAACATTTTAGGGCCAGTTTTACATGAATGGGTCGCATTTAAGTCCCCCGTGCTGGGCACTTAAGTGTCACTAATTCAGACTGCGAAAATTACTAAAAAGTACGAAAATGCAAAACATAAGTGCAACTTATAACGGTAAGTGTTCACTGTGAAACTCTGGCCATTAAAGGAGGTGAGTCATATTTATTAATTTCAACAACGTAGTGCCCAATTGTTCTAACAACCATATTTTGTTCTAAGTCCATGTTTTTTGCACAGTTGTGTGGAATTAGACAAAAAATCGTCTCCTGAAAATGTTTTATTTTGTGACATAACAATTTTTCTTTCCGCTGACGAATTGTTGATTAAAGTATTAAAATATTTACGTCTGTGTAGTTGGCAGAGCAACTTTCACCTAGAGTAACGGGACCAACACAGTAATTTGCAGTTTTTTTGCATTTATTTTGCATTTCTATTCCCGATTTTGCAGTTCAACATAATGGGTGTAATCACTGTGAGTGTGAAGTTAGCAGGTCACATAGAGTATCTCGAGAACCAAGCATGCAAGAGACTTCGTAAGGCTCCAAATTTGCAGTTTATTTTGTATTTAAAGAAATTTCGGGTCCAAATTTTGTAGTCCTGTATTTGAAAAAAATTTCATACTGACTTGCTGACTTCACAGTGAAGTTGCCAGGGTAGAATGACATTTTTTTCAAAGGACTTAAAATTTTGGAACTAGAATTTCTTGAAATGTAAAATAAAGTGCAAATTGAGAGCTTTACTTCAAGTCTCTAGCATGCTTAGTTCTTGAGATACACAATTTGACTTGCTAATTTCATATTGAAGTCAATTTTTTTAAATTTCTTATAAATAAGCACTTCAAAATTTGGACCTAAATTTCTTAAAAATAAGGACTTCAAAATTTGGACCTTAGATTTCTTGAAATGCAAAATAAACTGCAAATTTGGAGCCTTACTGCAAATTCCTAGCATGCTTAGTTCTCAAGATACATTATATGACCTGCTAACTTCACTGTGATTTTTTTTTTCAAATAAAGGACTACAAGATTTGGACCCAAAAAATCTTGAAGTACAAAATAAACTGTAAATTTTGAGCCTTACTTCAAGTGACTAGCATGCTTGGTTCTCGAGATAAACTATGTGATCTGCTAACTTCACTGTGTAGTTAGCAGGTCACTCGATTACACCCACTATTTGTTGAACTGCAAAATCAGGAATAGAAATGCAAAATAAATGCAAAAAAACTGCAAATTACTGCGTTGGTCCCGTTACTCTAGGTGGAAGTTGCCCTGCCAAATTCACAAACGTAAAATATTTTCTCAAAAAATACAAAACAAGTGACAAAAAAAGAAGAGTGCAGCAATCACAATAATAAAATTTGTACATTAAATAGTTTCTTTTTCTCTTGTTTTAACATTTTGTTGATATACTTTTACTATTTTAAGGGTATTAAGGGGATGCTTACAACATTTTCGTAATAATGTCTGTTAGTGTGATTGTCGCCGTACGTCTGTGTGTCTGTACATCCACTGTAAATTGAGATAGAGCCTTAATAGGTTTATACTTATGTATATGCTTCAAATTAAGTATAGTCGTCATGAATAAAATGGTCTTTTCGTTTTGCCTCATTTAAACTGTTAGCTGTCATACAACATATTTGTTTTTTTTTTTTTTTTTTTATTTGTTGAAAAAAGCTCTTACGAATTTTACTAAGCTTCTTGCCTTTTCTTTTTAATTTCAATATTGGAAAACTGTATTTCTAAACTAAACGCAATATAAGTTTTGATTTTTTGACGTACCTAATTGCAACAATTTTCAAAAATGGCTGATTCTGTTGTTATTATGCAAAAAAAAAAAACTTTAAAGAAGTAAAATAATACTTTGTTATATTGTTATGACCTTTTATGTTGATAAGTTTTGTTTATTTTGATGGGCCTTAGGTCAAATGAAATAAATTTATTTATTTTGATATCACGACGTTTCGTCCATGACTATGAACATCATCAGATGAAAACAATGAGTTTCTTTATTTGCATTGATAAATATAAAGATTACAAAAATTGAAGTAAAATAAAATTGAAAAATATCACAAAAGTGAATTTTTTTCAGAAAGAAAAATAAAATATTTTTGTTTAGTACTTTTATGATTTTCTCACTTCTTCCCATAACAATATGGAATAGCCATAAATCATAAAAAAGCAAGTGCTATCCATCAGCCGGGCATTTTATGTTTATTTTATTAATGTTTCATGTTGATATTGTGTTGAAGAGAATTGAAAGAGAAAGATTCAACCATTATTATGTTTGAATAGAAAAGGGAAAAATCTTCACTTCCGTCTTGTCGTGGCGTCCATTTACATGCTGATGACACACACAATTTTTATATTACCCCTATTCCTTGAGTGTACAGGACATATAACTCAATTAACTATTGTCCATTTTTTCTAAGGAATCAACGTCTAAGTCAGTCGTAAAATAAGATTTTGTCTATCCAGAAGCTGACCATGCTAAATTTGTGTATCTGTTTTGTATGAATGGGACGAATTAATGCCCGTTGACGTATTTCCAAATAAGTACTTACAAATTTTTAAGATCTATCCTAACTGTTCGTTTCGTAATTAAATTTGTTTAATAATGGATCAATATTTTGACAGTCTTTTTTTCACTATATGTGAATTTAAAAATGAATTTTTAAATGTTTGTTCTTTTAATTGCTCAATAGATCATTAACGTACAGAAAAGTGTATACGAATATTTTTTGTATAGAAAGTCTTGTCTCTGTCTTAAATAAATCAGAAGTTCGTTTATTTTAAAATTGTCCTTTTCCACGAATTCTCGTTTATTTTATTCATTTTTTTAGTCTTTTAGGATGCTGATGTGTAAGTAATCTGGGCTGAGATAAGAAAATAATTAACGAACTTCCAACGTGGAAAAGTAATTTATCAACATAAGGCTTGTATTAAACAAAAAAAGGAAACTTTCGTTTCGTATTTTAAAACGTTAACCCAAAATGCCAAAAACAGCAACCCATTTTGAAATATTCTATGACAAATCTATCTTTCCTTACATCTCATTAACTGCTTTCTTTGGTTAAGCTCTAAACGGTTGGGTTTACAAATCGGAATTAAGTTTTACAAAAAAATAACATAAATTGTTAGGCTTTAATAGGCAACTAGAGCAATTAAATATGTTTACTCAAACGAGTCCTTAAGTATACTTTTTCTATGAATTAGTTAGATTTGAAAAAAGCAAGAATTCTTTTTAGAAAATTGTCCCTTCTGCCTAAACGTGGGGCCATACGGTTTTTGTATTTTCTTGACCCAAGATTAGCTTTTTTTTGACCTAAATAGTCTAGGAAAGATAGGAAATTTTATATGGACAACCGGGGACAAATTAATTCAACGCAGAATTTTATCCTCAACAACATATTCAAAGTCCTCCGAAATCCTTAAATTGACTTTTTGTGTAGACGCATTTTAAGATGTGGAGAGGGGAGGGAGGCGGGAGTTTGTCAAGCTGAAAAATTTGTTGTAATACAGTCTAATTATATGACACATGTTTTTAGGGTGCTTTTCAACGCTGATTCTATAGAGACCAAAATTGAAAAGATACATGTATCCTGGGGAAAGTTAATGTCATTTTTATGGAATGCTCACTTTTTTTTAAGTTTAAATTTTTGCATTCGGCATTTGTGCATTTTTCATATTGTTGGTAGATATTATTTTTTTTATCAGGATCGTAACTTAATAAAATTTCCTTATTGAAAATAATCATCCGTACCTACCGAGGTATTCGTCGGAATGGAAAATTCTCTATCTTCATTCGAATTGGAGGTTTTCCGCTTCGTTCAGTTTTTCAGAAGAATACCTCGAATTAAAAATCTTTAATTTTTCGTTCCGATTGATATATCTTGGTAGGACCCATTATTAGTAAAATGTAAAAGTGTGTAAAGAATAGAAATGCAAGGAAATGGTGACGTCTGGCTATGCTAGCATATGATTTTTTGTTTATAAATTAGGTAGGTATTTTAAAATTTAGACCTATCATATTCTTGAAATTGAAAAAAAAGTATTGTTGCAAAATTTTAGAATGCTTGGTTGTCGAGATAAATACAAAATTTCCAAAATCATAATATGTTACTCGATTACACTCAATATTTTATATGCGAATTTTGGTAATTCTAAAAAAAAACTTCAAATTGCGGGTAATTTATGCACAAAAGCACAAAAATATGCACGACTGGATCGCAATAACTTGCTCTCGTAGCTATAACAACTTTAACGTATCTAGAAATTGAAGATTTATGTTATAAATATTTAAATAGAAAAAAAGCTAGATCTCAAAATAAAGTATGACATCTTAGTTCTTATAAACAACCCTATCGAGGTATCAGTTCGGAGAAATTTTTGTTTTTGTCGATCTATTCAAAGTGGGAGAATTTTCTTCCGAGGTATCCGTTTCAATCAATTGACAGGTCGGACAATCTTCGGATAAAATGTAACGACTATCAACGCATAGCGATAAAGTGATTTCAGTACAGAATTTTTGACAGTTGTGCATTGAATTTCTTCCGAAATGACGTCAAGTTAGAAGGTCAACGTTCTCAAAAATGTAGATAAACGACCTGAGAGTGGATAAATGTTTAAAAATAATTAATTGCTATTTTGTAACGAAGACAAAATATTACTTTTTTGTTTCGTTTGCGAGATACAGGGCTACCTCTTGACGTCAAGTTAGCAGGACAACTTTCTCAAAAATGTAGATAAACGTCCTGAGAGTGGATAAATGTTTAAAAATAATTAATTGCTAATTTGTAACGAAGGGAAGAAAGGGTTACCTCTTGACGTCAAGTTAGCAGGACAACTTTCTCTAAAATGTAGATAAATGACCTGAGATTGGATAATTGTTTAAAAATAGCCGTGCTTTTTGAAAGAGTGACTAGCAACTCAGCAAAATGTTTACACGCCAAACAATAACAAAACAAAATATTATAGAGAATTTTGTTTGTATTTTCCGTGTAAAACTTTTACTGAGTTGCTAGTCACTCTCTCAAAAAACACGGCTATTTTTAAACAATTATCCAATTTCAGGTCATTTGTCTTCATTTTTGAGAAAGTTGTCCTGCAAACTTGACGTCAAGAGGTAACCCTATATCTCGCAAACGAAACAAAAAAGAAATATTTTTTCTTCGTTACAAATTAGCAATTAATTATTTTTAAACATTTATCCACTCTCAGGACGTTTATCTACATTTTTGAGAAAGTTATCCTGCTAACTTGACGTCAAGTTAGCAGGACACCCTGTATCTCGAAATCCAACAGCACAATACATTTTTTTTTCGTTACAAATTACCAATAAATTAGCAGCTCAGGACTATATATTTTTTTTTATGAATTTTCGGAGCTGCCCTGCTAACTTTATACACATACCCTCATATTAATAAACAAAGCTATCTCTAACTCGTGGATTAGGAGTAAGATTTCTGCCACTTACGAGCGAGCTAAACCACCAAGGAAGGTATATTTATTTCTCCTAGTTAATCCTTCGCTAAACTTCCTTCCTTGGTGGTTAAGCTAGCTCGTAACTGGCAGAAATCTTACTCCTTATCCGCTAGTTAAAGATAACTCGCCGCTGGCTTCGTTTATTAATATAGTGGATAAAGTTTAAATATAAATTATTATATACCTTTTGCAAAAAATCGTTAGAGCAGTTTTCTTAAAACTTAATTTTTTATACACATATGTATACAATTTTTTGACCATTTAAATAAATCAAGTTTTGTATGCCAACTTATAGTATTTATTAAAGTACAATTTTTGAATAAAATATTTATCGAACCGCTTTAAAGATAATGAATTTTCTAAAATGACTTACCTAATATATTATAAAAATCCAAACATTATTTTTTTTTGTATATTTGTAGCTATATGAAAACATTTTTAAGATGGTGAGGACCTCCAGCATTAAACATTGGTCAAAATCAGTTGAACCGTAAACTAGAAATTTGAAAATCAATAAATCAGTTCTATCACAGGTACCGTTTTATAACGGCTCTTGGTAATTTCTTTCGTACTAAACTATTACTCAGTCTGAATAAAAATTCATAATTTGTTCAGCAAAATTATTGAGTTATTGAGATAAATAGCTTTTTTCATAACGGTTGTGTGTTAGGTACCGTAATTTTTACTTGCTCTATAGGATAAGTTTTAGTTTCGTGTCAAAAAAAATCGAGTGTTTAATCAAAACTAATTTTGCGATGATGGAGAATTCCTAAAAAGTGATTTTCGTCAAGACGTCCGTCGGTCGGTGTTTGTCTGTGCGTCCCAATGTAGACCGAGGCTCTAGGCCTAAACGGTTTGACGGATTTGCTTCAATTTTGGTGTAAAGTGTTTTTATCTGATTCCTTTGAGGAGAATGTAGTAGCTCGTAGCGTAATGGTTAGTGCGTTCGACTGTCACGCTGGAGGTCTGGGATCGCTTCCCAGCCTCGTCCACCTAAAAACAAAAAAGTTTTTTTTCAGGGCTACTGCCTCTTGCGAGGAATTGACAAATCCTCCAAGAGTATCACTTGTCACGAATAAGTCTTCTCGTCTAGCCGTTCGGATTCGGCATAAAATTGTAGGTCCCTTCCATTCCTGTCGAAAGGCGCACACAGGAATGGTTGCGAGTTGTTAGTCACTAGGCCCTGGTTCTTCATGAGCCGTTGTGCCACCCGATTTATTTATTTTTTTTATATTGTGTTAAAAGTGCGTTAAATTTGATCACATGGCTAAACTTTGACATTACTGAGGTGAATTTAGTCGTCAAAATTTTATAACAAGTGGGTAAATTTTGACGTTTGTATTAAGCTTCTTGGACATTACGTACACCATCGACCTTTATACCTGGACTGCTAGGAGCCAACATCACGATGGTTCCCTTTATTAAACAAAATCGATACACTAGCAGCAATTTGAAAACGACTTAGGCCTTATTTATTCACTCAAAGTTAAACTTGACTTTGAGATTTTTACAATCAACTTGAGAAATAGTTTTTATTCACTCGAAGTTGACGTTTTCAACTTTACATTCTCAACCCTAGAGTTGATCAACGAAATAGTAGAAGTTAGTGAGTAAACTTGTGAGTTTTCATCATTTCTGTTTATTCATTCATGATATTTAGTTGTGTAAGCTTTTCGCTTTTGACTTCGAAAGGAAAAAATCTTAAAAGAAATAATAATCAAATAAAAATAGAGCTCTGTTTTAAATGAAATAATAAATTAAAAAATGTTTCGTGCAAATTACCTACTTCTGAGAGAATTGGGCGTCATCTTTTTGGAGCAGCGAAGATGATGCAGAGGAAGAAAATGTATCCCTTGAAAGGCAGCAATATAAAATGCTTCCCCGTGTTGGTATCGATAAATAGGAAGACCATGATTTCATTTATCGTTCTTGCCTTTCAAAAGCACCGAAAATTATTTTTTTTTATTTAATAAAGGATTCGTTGCCTTTTGACGAATGCCATTACGGAAAATTTCGGTTTAAAAAAACAAAAACAAGTTATCGTTCGATCACCGAAAGAAGCATCTTCGGGCGTGGTTAGTACTTAGATGGGGGGACCACATGAGCATAGAGTTTTTTGTCTTGGTATTCTTTTGACTCCGCGCTTCAGATGGAATGAAAAATCCATTCCAATTATTCGGAATAAATAAAAAATTTATTGAATAAGGAAACACAAAATTCTTATTTTGAATATATAAAACAATATAAATGAAAAATTATTCTAATGCAAACCAAAAGTTGAAAATGACGTCTTGTGTGTCATGCTTAACAAATGAAAATAACGATCGACTAGCAGTCCAGGAATATTAGGTTCATCATGACTGCTACTATCAAAATGCAATTTCCGCGTTCAAGATCGTATCCAAAGCGATTTGGATAGGTTTGTGTTGTAATTCCTTCTCAAAAAAGCTATTGCAACAACAAATCAAGGTATCCACCATCTGGGATAGGTTCCTTAACGCAAGGAACGCCGATGGGAAATGTATGTTTTAAAAAATTCAATTTAATGCACTTGACACAGCAGAACCCTTCAATTTTATTCACCCCAAACGGATAAAATTTAACTGGGATCAAATTTAACCAACATTTTAACGCAATTGACACACGGCCTTAGTCAGTTTATCTGTGTTAATTCTACTCAAAAAAGCCTTATTAACGTAAAACAAGCAAAAACAAGTCATAAAACTACCCTCTAAATTGTAGTTGGTACCTATTTGAAAACCTACATAACTTTAATAAAAAATATTCTTTTCTTCGAAGTGTTACGAATGCCTTTAATGATAATAATCTTTTATTTATAAGATTTAAATCAACCATACATTTTATTTTGCAGGTATACGTATACATACTTTACCACTTTTTTGAACGATTAAATTTCAGTAAAAATAATTTTAATCTTAAATATATTATAATTCTTCGATTTATCAATTTAAAATGTCAGTAACAGGAAAAATAATGAAACAAAAAAAAAACTGAAAATCATTTCATTCCGTTCGTCGCATTAACTTATAACTCATTTATTCTGTCAATATGCATACTGCATATACATTTATACATACACAGTCAAGGAACCAAGCATTCAGCTATGGCAAATTGCATAAATTTCCTCAGTTCTTCAATACGGAAATAAGAATTTTCAACGGAAGTGCAACCTATTGCTACGTTTTTGTCAGTAATCGAAATGTGAATGGTTTCCTGGTTGGCTCTTAATGGAATCATCCATCTTGTGGTTGTACATATATAAGATGAGATAAGATGGCACGGGTTTATGGATTTATTCTTTACTTTATAATGACAAAAAAATGAGTTAAATCAAGGTTGTTTGGATAAATTTTTTGTAACCCTTTTGATACTTTTCATTGAGTCGTATAGGGCAGGAAGTTATCGTAATACTTATACCTAAGCTGGTTTGTTTTTATTTTTTCCTTATGTACTCATAATTTGTTAACTTAATTAACCTGAAAAAAGGGAAAGCATAATGAAGGATTAACATAATAAAAGACTTGAGAGCAAAATATATACCTAATGTGATTTTATGTTGTTTCTTGTGTCAAATCTGAGATAGTTGAATAAGAAGGAAGTCATTTGTTTTTTTTTTGGTCTCTGTTGGTCACTTTAATTAAGCAACTTGTTGCTTCTTTTTGTTCTTCCTTTTCCTTTCATTATATGTATGTAGATACTTAAGAAACATTATTTGTTCTGTGAGAGAATAAGGTTAATATACAAACATGGAGCCATTAAGAATGTCCTGACTCCGGTTCCTCAAGAACATCAAGATGGAATTAAAATAAATTACCCAGCACTAACAGGATTATGTTGTTTAACCAAACAGAGGTAAGTAAAAGTAGATAGGTAAGGTTGTAAGTATATATAATTAAAATTCATATACATGCCTACATATCGTTAAACCTTTAGTTACATGAACCAATTATGTTATAAATTCTTTTAAAAATACATGACTTTTTAATTTCCCACGTTTCGCGTTAGAATAATGTTATAATTTCGTCCTGATGAATTTATGTTAGAGGTAGGTATAGGAACACATAAAAGTATAATCCTGTTTTCAAGGAGCTGTCATATTTAGTATACCTTGTATAAATGTATTATGTACAATTATGGTGCGGTAGTGCCATATACATATACTTTAAGTAAATCCTCTGGTGAAGGATTTTAAAGGTAATAAAAAGTGTAATGTGTTGAGCCCTTTCCTTAAGGGATATAATATACCTAATAATTTTGGTTTAAATGGGAACCGGCGGCAGCGTGGAAGTGGCGGCATGGGCACTAAAATATCATGCCTGAGGGAGTCTTAAGAGTTTTTGTGTGTTAAAATTTTAACGAGAATTTTATATGAATTGAGTTCTGGATCAAGGCATTCCTTAGAGAATTAATATTTTTTTTTTGATATAGGTACATTCTTGTATTGCTTAAAATTCATGTGATAAATCAAAAACTAAGTACCTAAGACAATGAAATTTCATGTTCGATTTTTACGTGTTTACCATTTAAAACGAGCTCAAAATTTTATTTCAAACAATTTATGTATATCTTTTATAACCGTTTGATGCTGTTTTTGTAGAAAAAAACGAATAGTAAATGGCACCACTTTTTTTCACTCATGATTGAAAATTCAACAACTAATAGGGGTTTCCAGTTATTTGGTAGTTTTGTCAGGAAAGTTTTATAAGAGTTTCGAGACCTTTGCATTTTTATAGGTTTTAATGTGCTCTTTCCGAATTTGATTTCTTCGCAAATATTTTGGCGGGCAAAAACTGTTTTTCAGCAGTATCTCCACTTCGAAAAATTTGATGATAAACATAGTTAATAGATAAATTAAAGATCAGAACAATTTCCTACTTTTTTGTATTATTTTTTTTTCGTAGGGTAGATTTTGGTAGGCAAGTACAGCGCACTGTGGTACATATTATTGTATGGAGATTCGGTCATGAATTAATGAAACCTGAACCACTCAACCGAAAAAAAAATAAATCGGGTGGTACAACGGCTCATGTAGAACCAGGGCCTAGTGACTAACAACTCGCAACCATTCCTGTGTGCGCCTTTCGACAGGAATGGAAGGGACCTACAATTTTATGCCGAATCCGAACGGCTAGACGAAAAGCACTTATTCGTGACAAGTGATACTCTTGGAGGATTTGTCAATTCCTCGCAAGAGGCAGTAGCCCTGAAAAAAAACTTTTTTAGTTTTTAGGTGGACGAGGCTGGGAAGCGATCCCAGACCTCCGGCGTGACAGTCGAACGCACTAACCATTACGCTACGGGCTACTCAACCGAATTAGATAAAATTTTCAAGTATTTAAGATGATGGCGTCTTCTTCTTCACATTGTTTGACCACTGACATGCCTACTTTTTGTCGTTTAAAGTAATTTAACCGCTAAAATTGATGAAAAGAGAATAGTGTTGGATTTAACAATCATTTTAGCTATTATTCTTTTAATCTATTGACCCACAGATTTTTTTTGTTGACAAGCCAACTTTGACATAATATAGATTTTTTTTTTATTTGGAAATTAAACTGAAAACTTCTTATACTTACTTCTGATAGGTGATTTTTATTTTTACATTTAAGGTTATTTTGCGCATGATTTTTGTTTTCAATATTTTATGATCTTGTTAAAACTGAAAATTTCAATAAGAAATTAATTTAAAATCAAGGCGAAAAATTTTAAACAGCCTAATTTTAGGGTTTTAATACAATTATACTATACCTTTTATTTGCATCCGGTTCGATGCTAAGATGTTAAATATCCATATTGGTGATCTAAACTTTAATAGTTGTGATTAAAGAGGTAGTACGATGCTACCTTTAATAATATAACACCAGCTCGACAAAAAAAAAAAAAATTACTTTTTTTGTTGCTTTTGAAGGGTTGGAAGTAGAAACACCGTATTCATAACTTTCATATAAATATTTTAATATCCCGTACTTATGTATGTATATGCGCGAAACAAATTTAATGATATATTTTATAGAAACTTTGCACTAAACATTTTTTTTTACTCAGATCAAAAATACGTGAGTTAAGTTTATTAAAGAAACACCTTACACCCAACTTCAACTAAGGCCACACATGCAATTGAGCAGAATGTGGTTTCTGACTCGTGTAATGAATACCAAAGAAGAAAATCGTTTCTCAAATTTTCTCCTGAGCACCATATAAATGTGTACATTTTCTTTTAATATATTTGTATATTAGAACGATGTTGCTTAGAAAAATAAATAAATATTACAACAATATTTTACAATAGGTAAGGGTTCCTAGTACAGTCCTACTTAGACCACAGCACAGATAGTAACAAAAATATAACATGCATGAATCTAAAACTAATGTGGTCTTATAATACATTTTATAACAAACAAGTTTATAGTGGATGTTTTTTTTACTAAGATGCATAGGGGTGTCTAATATTTTTTTTTGTCAGATATTCAAAATGGGTATCGTGGATCTTGTTGAGGATACCTACACAAGTATTTCTACGTCCCGGAAATTTTTTAAAATGGTACTTCCAGACCCCGCGGCCGTTTTTTATGTTTTTTTTCAAAGTCAACAAATGATCAAGAATTTCGTGTATCAAACGTGGTTTCACCGACTTTAAAAGATTTCTTTTGACTCTCTAGGGATGCTAGTAATAAAATAGCACAAGTAACTGCCCCTTAAAATTTCAAAATATGCCTTTTTTACTCGATAAATGGCTGAAAACCCCCCAAAAATCGGTTGATTTTTAAGCTTTTCTCGATTTTAAAAACCTACAAGAGTTCAGGAACGAGCAAATAAGACTCGTATCATAGGTAATTTCGTGTTCTGAACTTAAATCTATCATCCGTTTTTCGCCATTAGCTCTAGCTTTTGAGATATTACAGTCTGGAAATGGAATATAACTATTTTTTCATCTATTTTTGAGATTTTATAAAAATTCGAAATGCTTTTTTTCAAAACAAATGCACCGATTCATCAAAGTTCTGCACTATGACTCATGTTTATGTATGAATCGGTGCATTTTTTTGAAAAAAAGCATTTACCATATTTTTCTAGAATCTCAAAAATAGGTGAAAAAATGGTTATATTCCATTTTCAGACTGTAATATCTCAAAAACTAGAGCTGATGGCGAAAAACGGATGATAGATTTGAGTTCAGCACACGAAATTACTCATGATACGAGTCTTACTTGCATACTTGCTTACTTGCTGAACTCTTGTAGGTCTTCAAAATCGAGAAAAGCTTAAAAATCAACCGATTTTTGGGGGGTTTTCAGCCATATATCAAGAAAAAAAGTCATATCTTGAAATTTTAAGGGGCAGTTAGTTGTGCTATTTTATTACTAGCATCCCTAGAGAGTCAAAAGAAATCTTTTAAAGTCGGTGAAACCACGTTTGATACGCAAAATTCTTGATCATTTGTTGACTTTGAAAAAAAACATGTTTTTTACATAAAAAACGGCCGCGGGGTCTGGAAGTACCATTTTAAAAAAAATCCGGGATGTAAAAATACTTGTGTGGGTATCCTCTACAAGATCCACGATACCCATTTTGAATATCTGACAAAAAAATTATTAGACACCCCTAAAGTTGCATATTCCCAAAGTTATAAAAGAAAATGTAAGAAAAAATTTGGTTATTTGAGTGTTTTTTCGCTGCTGCGTTTTTCCTGCAGCGAGCACAGGTTTTTCGAAATTGCAAACATAGCTACAGAGTACTCTAACATGCCCGAACAACATATTCAAAATGCCGAACTACATCGCGCTTTGCGATTTTATTGTCGAATTTGACTGGACTATATTGTAATTCAAGTGGAGAGAGCAGAATTGTTTAACTTTTGTGGCCCCTTTTCTTATTTCAAATTAAATACAAATGCTTTAATTGCCATTGATTGACTACTCCGGGCATTTTTTCTGAAACTTTTTCTGATCCTGATTTTATAAAAACATTTTTATATTAGCCCAGTCAAATTCGACAATAAATTCGCAAGGCGCGATGTAGTTCTGCATTTTCGATATGTTGTTGGGGCATGTTAGAGTAGTCTGTAGCTAAGTTTGCAACTTCGAAAAACTTGTGCTCGCTGCAGGAAAAATGCAACAGTGAAAAAATAGCTAAAATCACCCCATTTTTTCTGACATTTTCCTTTATAACTTTGAAAATATGCAATTTAGGAAAAAACCATCCACTATAAACTTGTTTGTTATAAAATTTTCTACAGGACCAAATTAGGAACTTAGTACCTCTAAAATCGCTATAAAAGTTGCTTAAAAAAAGATATAAATAATTATAACTGTATTTTATGATAGTCAAGGGTTCCATGTACGTGTACAAAAATGAGTGCCAACTTAAGTGACCTACTTTGACCACAGCGATGATGCAAACATTGCTTGTTGCACTAAGTTAACATCATTCTTATAACAAACAAGTTTATGGTGGACGGTTTTTTCCCAAGTTGCATATTTCCAAAGTTATAAAAGGAAAAAATGGGGTGAATTTAGCGTTTTTTTCACTGTTGCATTATTCCTTCTGCGAGCACAGGTTTTTCGAAGTTGCAAACTTAGCTATAGACTTCTCTAACATGCCCCAACAACATATCAAAAATACGGTACTACATCGCGCTTTGCGAATTTAACACTTTTTTGTAATTATTGGCTGGGCTATATATAATTCCCATACAAAACAGTAAAAGTGTTCGATTTTCCGGGTTTTTCTTTTAGGTTTTTTCTTAACTCGGTGCTCCAGTATTAAGACGAAAAAAAAGGAATCATCCAAACCGGTCAAGCCGAGTTTTTGTGAGATTAACGCACGACAATTAATTTTATTATGTATGGATATAAAATATTGAAAAATTTTCTCCTGGCTACAAAAGCAAAAATTGTTTTTTCCTCAAAGAAATACCAATAAACCTATCATAATTGCATAGTCACATCTTATGCACAAATTTCGTGTTGATTTGTGATAATAGGTATACAAGGCGATGATCATAAGGTCTGACAAAAAGTATGAGCGTGTAGGTTGGGTAGAAACAATAAAACATTATATGAGAGGGGGTCTTTTCCTCTCAGTTGCTAACATTACATTAATAGGAATACTACTTTCAGGCAGACGGTAGGATTGCCATGTCCTTATTCTTAAGAAAACTTTTTAAAGCTTTTTGATGAAATAAAGAATTTATCTATCTATGTATATCTAATAGAAATACTTCTTTTTAACTTTTTTTTTCAAATAAAGTTGTTTTATGTAAAAATTAATTTCTAAATAAAAAAAAGTTGAAGAACAAAATTCAACCTATTTTTTTTTTTTCAAAATTGTGCGTATGTAAGTAGCTTTTTTCAAAGTTAAATGCTCTTATCAATTCTTAGTAAAGCATTGAAAATCGGACGGTTCTAGGACTTTTTCTTTTCAAGATATTAATAAATAAATTAACCACCAACCTCCATTCTAAACCATTAATGCAATTTTCTTCTAATTTTGGACTAAAGATTTTAAGGGAATTCTTAAGTTCGGATATTGATTTTTTTAGCTCCAAAAATAAGGACACCTGCCATACAACCATTATACAAGCAATTGTTTATATCAAAAACGGGTGTTACGATTTTGATAAAGAAAAATTCAAATTAATGTTGAGGGTATTGTTAATATTTAGAAGAAATTTTGTTTACCAGTAACGGTTATTAACGGAATGACAGGTACCGTTAATAATTAGAAGATGAAGAAATTTAAATATTAAAATATTGAAATTACTTCTGTTTTAAGTGGAGTGAATGAATAAAATTCAATTAAAAGTACAAGTGACCTCAACTCCAGAAATAATTGTGTTTCGCCCAAGGTATAACAGTGGGCTCTTCAGTCAGTCTGTTATACCCTACTAAGACACAAATTTTGGTCGATGTTTACCGACTCTTATAAAAATCACAGCAAAAAGATACTGTGAATTTTATTATTCTAGGGGAATTTTTGCTGTGATTTTTATAAGAGTCGGTAAACATCGACCAAAATTTGTGTCTTAGTAGGGTATAACAGACTGACTGAAGAGCCCACTGTTATACCTTGGGCGAAACACAATTATTTCTGGAGTTGAGGTCACTTGTACTTTTAATTGAATTTTATTCATTCACTCCACTTAAAACAGAAGTAATTTCAATATTTTAATATTTAAATTTCTTCATCTTCTAATTATAAAAAACCTGACCACGGGTATTTATTTTCTGGGTGCACGAATTTAAACAAATTCCCCTAGAATAATAAAATTCACAGTATCTTTTTGCTGTGATTTTTATAAGAGTCGGTAAACATCGACCAAAATTTGTGTCTTAGTAGGGTATAACAGACTGACTGAAGAGCCCACTGTTATACCTTGGGCGAAACACAATTATTTCTGGAGTTGAGGTCACTTGTACTTTTAATTGAATTTTATTCATTCACTCCACTTAAAACAGAAGTAATTTCAATATTTTAATATTTAAATTTCTTCATCTTCTAATTATAAAAAACCTGACCACGGGTATTTATTTTCTGGGTGCACGAATTTAAACAAATTCCCCTAGAATAATAAAATTCACAGTATCTTTTTGCTGTGATTTTTATAAGAGTCGGTAAACATCGACCAAAATTTGTGTCTTAGTAGGGTATAACAGACTGACTGAAGAGCCCACTGTTATACCTTGGGCGAAACACAATTATTTCTGGAGTTGAGGTCACTTGTACTTTTAATTGGTACCGTTAATATTCGTTGATGACTTCAACGATTATGAACAATTTAGTTTTTCACACAGGAGATCCTTTACAATTTTGGGTACACAATTTTTCGAAAAGTAAAAGTAAGTAATTGAATTTTTAAAGAAAGGTACTTAAATACGCAAATTTTTGAATTTTTTTTTTTGAAAATTCAACATTTTGAAAACGGGTCAATTAATTATTTTTAAATTTATCTTACGATTGTATTTATTAAAAAACTTAACGTAAGCGTATCAAGTTTGTTTTTAAATATTAAAGAAATCTAACATACAGGGTGTCCCATTAACAATGGTCCAAACTGAAACTGTTGAATGGCTAGGTTATGAGGTTATGACCAATTAGAAATTGGTAGCTTATTCATAACGAATCATAACGGTTTTCGAGTAACGACCACTAATGATCAAATCGATTTGAATTTTGAAGAAAACTTAAATTTGAACTAGTTTTTTGCTCACCACGTCCATAATTGATTTTTTAAATTTTTGTACTAAAATATTGATTAACAAATGTTCTAATTTATTGAATAATACATTTTATATGCCACTACAAATTAACAGATAATCTTGATTTTTTTGATTTCAATCTTTTGAAAAGCCGCCTGAACAAAATTCGTATTATACTCAATACAAGTTTAATGAACGTGTTTAAATTCTATACAAAAGACATGAACTCTTTAAATTTCGTTTAAAATTATTCTGATATTTGCTGTCAGTAGATATTTATTTTTTGCACAAGTTTGCAATGTTTACCAAAAATTTTATTTGTTTTTCTTCCGAACCGACGATTTATGGGTTTGGATTTTTTTTCGATAAGTACACTGTGTGGTTATATTGATTGTGTATTTCCTTGTTCCATAAAGCAAGTATATTCTCTTGAATGGTGTAAGTAAAATGTTCAAGGTAATAAAACCAAACAACTATTCGTACTTTTATCGTATGTCTATATAATACATTGACAAAAAAAAGAAATAAAAAAAACAATGTCAGCTTTCTTTTGAAGCCAGAGGGCTTAGTTGGAAAATACCAAAAAATCGTTCTCTCTAACGACTATACCCAAATTAAATCCCACATTACATAACCATTACTTTAATATGACAATTTTGAATTTCCTTAAGTAGAAGCATATCTTAAATCGATGTATAGTTGGTTCTAAAACAAAAGTTTAAGCCCTATTTATATTTAGTAGGTATAAGGTATAAGAAAATGACAATCGTTTCTCTCAATCTCAACAGAAAAAAGAAGAAAAAAATGCAAACACCGTCGCGTGCGTCGTTTCGACTTGGAATACCTAAAAAAAATAAAATCAACAACACCCACATACACAATTATCGTATTCGTCGTCCTCAGTTACGTTTGTTATAATATTATACAATCACCGACACATGATCGGGATTTAACTGAGGTTGAAAATTGTTTTCTATCTTTTATGGATTTTTGGTTCGAATCAAAGTTTCATCACTGCATATAACCTACTCTCTCTCTTTACTCCCTTCGTCTCTTTAAATTTATAGTTTCCTGTCTTATCCTTAAGGAGGGAGCTCCCTCTTCCATGCCCTCATGCACACAAAATCCAATGGCAACAACAAGGATGATGGTGATGCCAAGGGCGAAGGCAAAGACGAGGAGGATAAAGACATTACTGGGATATCATTTGGTAACTTTGACAACATGAACCATCAATGGCTACCTAATAAGAAAACATTCAACATCCTGGATCCTGGATATACTGACTTTAACCAAGCAAGCATCAATTGCCTCGTGTCGTTGCCTTCGAAAGACTTCATCATAGTCAATACCAGGAGCGGATTTATGATTGTTGAAAATTAAAATTAAATTTGTAATATTTACTGTTACATTCTACGTATTAACTATTTACTGTTCCTATAAGTACTATGTTCCATACATTTTTCTGACAATTTGAAAGGTTTCATAATGTAGTTTTGTGCGGTTAATATGGCTTCTGAAATCGCTTTTCTTATAAATCTATTATAGATTGTGGAGAAATATAAAAAAAACACGAAGAAAATATCAAGTTTTTCATTTTCTGCCGGCAACTGAGAGAAGATATATTAATAATAATAAAAGTATCACTAAAAAATGCACTGAATATCCCATAAATCATTTTAAATTACATCTAGATTACAGAATTTCCACAAGCTAAGGCTTGCAGATAATTTCTGTAAGGCTTAATTATGCAAGTCAAACGTTTCTCGTTATATATTTTCTTAAACTTTTCTGGTTTAAGGCCTGCCAAAATTGGTTAATACGAGTGCGGGAAATAAAAGCTTGTAAAAAGTGTTTACCTACAAGCCATCCCAAAGATCTTTCTTGTGTATAAACCATGATGATAAACCATGTTATTGGTGCTTTGGATTTCGCATAAGAGCTTTTGCTTTCTAAAAGAAATCATAGAATACACATTCTCAAAAATGTTGGGCAAGAACAAGCGTTTACTTAGTAAAAATTACAATCGGAAAACAAAATAACTAAAAAATGTTATTTTATGTCCGCGGACTTATTTGATTACTGCAAGATTAGTTATGAACCAATTTTAATAATTTAAGTGTTATTAGAAAAACTGAAGTGTCTCACGGTAAAATTTATAAAAATTTCAATTCAATTATATTCAATTTTATTCCATTAAGTGTACAAATAAGACTAACTTTTATATAAAAATATTAAAAATATATTGACAAAAGTGATAATATATACTATACATATATACAAAAATCAAAGTATCGAATAATTTCAAGTTAAACCTAATAAATTTCAATATAATACATCTCCGGTATCAATAAAAAAATTATGTGAGAGGAAAATGAAATAAACAGAAAGATGAAAGAAAATTTAAAGAAAATTTAAGAAGAATAGGGGAAAAGAAAAGACAAACGACTGAAGATTAAATGAAGATAGGTTAAAGAAGGCAAAAATAAAGCTGAAAGTAGTATGAAATAGTTTGTTATCCTAAATACAAGACGGGGATGAAAGAAGTTGTTATCGTTGTTGTCGCAGAGATGAAAAATGAGCCAATGCGGCGATTTTGAATTTGTAAGCTCCGCTTATTCTTCTTATCGCAGTGGGAAGGGAGTTCCAGAGTTTGGTAAAATGTATAATAAATAAATGGTGCGAGGAGCTTATGTTAGTAAAACAGGGAGTGATTTAAAGTTCTGATTGACTGCGCAAATTGAAGTCTGTCGTACAGATAGACTGGTGATCTGTTTGTTATAATTTTATGCATAAAAAGACAGCCCTTTACGTCAAAAAATTGCTAAAATGTTGAACCCAGGACCAATTTATGATAGTGTGATATATGCTCGTATCTCCGCAGACCATACACGTACCCTATCATGTCATTAAATGCAACTTATAACTTATGCTGAGAGTGGGAGTCGAGTTTACAGTAAAGAACTATTGAATAATAAATTATAGGCATCAATAAAGTCTTGAAAAGTATTAGTTTTGTAGCAACTGGACTAAAGTTTGAGGAGATCCAAAGTTTACGCAAGCCACCGTAGATCCGCCCTATAACTTGATTAACGTGGTCAGTTCCAGACAACGAGCAATTAATCTTAAAACCAGGGTTGGATACAACATTCACAAATTTGAGTTGCATATTATCTAAGAATACTGGTGGTATTTCATCAACGGTATAGCGTTTCTTTGAAATGTATATTAATTGTGATTTAGATGGATTAAGATTGAGACCATTACAAGTGACCACATATGTATAATACACAGATCTTCGTTGACTCTTGCAATTAGATCTTCGATAAGTCCAAATGGCCGCGATAAATATATTTGGGCATCGTCAGTATTAAGGTCAAGAGATACGTTGGAGCACACTTTGGGTAATTCATTTATGAAAAGACAAAATAGAATTGGTCCCAATATCGACCCCTGAGGTACTCCTGCAACCAACGAACCAAATTGTGAGTAAGCACCATCGCAAAAAATCCTTTGGTGGCAGTTGTACAAATAATTAGTTATCAGACGCACTGATCTTTCACTAAAGCCAAAATACAATCGAAGTTTCTGACAAAGCACTTGATGATCCACACGATCAAAGGCCTTTGAGAAGTGAAGCAAGCAAAGTATCTTCAAATGGTCCTTATCAAATTTAACTCTTATGTCCTCTATAATTTTAATCATAGCTGTAGAACAACTATGAAGTTCTTGAAAACCGGATTGTATCGGGGATAACAAACAATGTTAATTTAGATATGCCGAGATTTGACCTGCAAGTATTTTCTCCAAGACCTTTGATAGACATGGTAAATTACCTATAGGCCGAAAGTCGTTTGCTGATGAGGGCTGATTTTTGTGCTGAATACTAAAATGACTACTTACTAATTTCAATCATACAATAGCTTTGCAAAAAAAAAAAACTGTCGACTGGCTCATGCATATAAAGCATACTTGTATAAGGGAAGATGTATTTTAATAATTTGTATTAGCCTCAGATTCTTTCAGTATTCCCAAATTTAATCGTTTATTTTATTTTTATAACTATCGACCGGTATTATAACACTGGTCTAACACTCCATTTAAATCCGTCCTCAGCATATCGGCATTACTCCATCAACTCAAGTCTTCGAGGTAATTCAATTTGAAATTTGAAAAAAAAAAAATATTAAACGTTTTTTTGTCGCTATTTTTGAAGTTATGTCACGACGTGAGGTAATTTTGTACAACATTATTTTTAATGATCCCTGAAAGTACTAATCTTTTTCTTTAAAGTTCAGTTTAAAGTTTGAAAATATCTCTTTTTCACTCTAGTACTACGTTTTCATTAGAGCCGGAATGAGGTAATTTCTGAATTTGCCAAAAAAGTGTTTTCATGAGGTAATTTCGGATCTGATTTGGAAATTTGCAACGAAATTACCTCATTTGGCCCAGTGAAAACGTAGTATACGGCCGTGTGTCAATTGCGTTAAAAGAGTTGTAGAAATGTATAAAAATGCGAAAAATTCGGCGCGGCACAATAGGGAATGTTGTCGCTTTTAATCGGTAAAACCATCTTTAGTGCAACTGTTGGAATGACGATCGCCTAGCAGTCCAGGTATACTAGGTCCATGACTGCCACGGTCAAAATGCAATTTGAAGGTCGTATCCAAACCGATTTGGATACACTTGTGTCGTAATTCCTTCTGAAAAAAGCTATTGTAACAACAAATCAAGGTATCTGAACATTTTTGGATAGGTTGAGCGTCTCGAATAGGTTCCTTAATGCAAGGAATGTCAACGGGAAATGTATGTTTTAAAAAATCCCATTTAATACAATTGACACAGCAAAGCCCTTGAATTTTATTCACCCCTTTAAAAACGGATCAAATTTAACTGGGATCAAATTTGACAAAAATTTTAACGCAATTGACACACGGCCTAAGAAATCTTAAACTAGTTAAACGACCTTTTTTAATATAAAAAAATACGCTTTCAATACTTAGGATTTCTTAATAAGTAAGAGAGGTATTACAAAAGTGTAAACAGAACATTTAAGAAAAACATTAGTACCTATGTACCTTCAGAAATCATTAAAAGTGTTATTGTAAAAAATTACCTCACATAACTTCAAAAATAGCAAAAAAAAACCGTTTTTTTTCATTTTCCAACGGTATTTTTTTTGAAAACCTGACTTGATAGAGACATTCTGAGATCAGATTTGAATTCTACACACCAAAAACCCTTGGAAAAACATAGTTTTGTTAAAAGAGAAAAAGGTGCTGAGCAGTATTAATTAATTCGCGCTAATATTGGATTCCAGACCATAGTGCGACGCGTGCCGCCAACGAGCGAAGGTCATTTCGTTGGACTTCTCCATCATGGTAATGTTAGTTTTGGTTAACACCTCGACATTATATTAAAAAATATTTCCAACAAATAATAATTTAAATGTAACATATTCTTAAAAAAAAAATGCGACTAAGATGAAACTTATTTAAGAAATCAATAACGTGTCTATCGATTCTATGACTATGAGCCCTGTGTTTTTTTAATATTACAACAGATAAGAACACTCAGTTTTTTTTTTTCTGATACAATTCTACCAAAACCAAATTTGATGAAATGTTTTTGCTAGTCTTCAAAATGGGTATTTGTCTATTGTTTTAAAATGTATCGATGCATGTGTTGAAAACCTTAATTTTATCAAGATAAGTAATTAATGTCTTTTTAAATACGCTTTGTAGGTATTTGCTAACTTAAAATAAATTTTTCGTTTCGGAAATTTTTGCTTCGGAAATCGGAAGTCGCTATTAAATTAAATTTTGTGTCGCTAACTGAATGAAAATTCCACTTTAGCTATATAAAGCGACAGAAGATGACGGCAACCCTAACTATGTCCATCAAATGAAACAACAGACGTAATACGTCCGAGAACCTATAAGTAAGTAAGGTTTCTATCAGCCTCCGCTGTATGTTTGATGCCACCAGAAACTCCATTGATGTAATAACGCATGTATTTTTATTTACACGTGTATTTAAAAGTCTTACATCTACACGTGACACAAATAAACGTGATATAAATACGATTTCCCTCTAGAGGGCTTTTGGTTGTGGTTTTGACGATTTGGTTGTGATTACAATCTTCTTCATACCTATGAAACTTGAAACGTCACTTGAAATTTTAAAACAACAAAACCAAAAACTGACCTAAGGAGAGACTATAGAGGGAAATCCTATTAAGCAATCAAAAAGGTCACGAAAAAAGGCATTAGTTTAATAAACGTGATATTTTAATACAAAAATTAAAACTCTTATTTTCAATATTCTGTGACTGAGCCTCTGTCCTTTTATTTACATTATTTATACTTCAGTTTCTCCATCTAAATTATCTTCACTAAAATGACTCTTAAACGCCTTAAATTTGTGTTTTGATGAATATTTCACTCCTGCAAAGTCATTATTTACAATGATCATATCCTTTGGGTATCCGCATATAGTTCCCATGGTAGATTATTTCTTTCTTTAGGATTAAGGAATTTTTTGCAAAGGAGACAGTAATTTTCTTTTATATACACTGTCATTTACCCTTAAGTTGGTTTACATTTTCCAAAGCTCAACGTCCTTAAATGCCCACCGGAGCAGAGTGGAGGTTAAACACGTTTGACTTTATTTTTGTCTTAAGCAACGTTCATCCTGTGTAGCAGCAGGAGCAGCAGCAGTAGTAGCAGTAGGAAATAATAAGTTGTGCGGTAGTGGGTGTTGAAGTGTTCCAGGTAACTAGGTATGCTTTAAAAAATAATAATACCTAACAAAACTTGAATTTTCCATTGTGAATAACAACTCTGTAAAGTATCATAAAATTTGAAGAACACTCTTGTGTTTATACTAGATGCGCATAACTACAGAGACTTAGATAAATAATGCAAAACAAAAACAGAGAGTCTTATTAATTCAGCATAAAGTATTAATTGGAAATTAAACTTGAGCAAGTTGAAAGGTTCTCTATATATAAATTTCCCAGAAAATAATTTAATTTACTTCTGATGTAGACTTAGCTTTTAGTGTTTTCAATGTTAAGAACGAAATGATATTCACTTGAGTGAGCTATACCATATTTTGTTTGAGTCTTTATACTGTTTGTTAAAGTTGAGGTTAGCTACGGTAGGGGAAGCAGCTTTTGAATTTCGATAAACAATGCGTAATGCGATTATATAATGTAGAAAACAAAAGAAGTTAAAATCTGTATTTGAAATGTCTGTCTACACAATTTTTACTAAAATATTGAATATTGATTTGGATTTCTAGTATTCTTATAAGAGAGGCCTAATGTTTTTCTATACACAACTATGTATATAACTACTATTCATAACCACAAAATTGATTATTGTCGGTAAAACTTCATAATTCAATTTCATCATAAAGGGGATTTCTGAGAAAAACATTGCTGGTCGTTTTAGCATAGAAAACAAAAATAATTGATTGGCAATTAGTTTGGATTGGAAATATAGTGTGGTGAACGCATTAATTGAATCGATTATTTTAAAAACATGTTAAGTCCATCCATCCTATACATTTTTCGTAAAAGTCAAAAAACCTGTAGTTTTCTAATGGACAGCTTAATAAAAACAAGTTTGGTTCGTGATAGCAAAACATAACTTTAATTTTTAATTTGAGCTTGGAAGTCTCAATTCCATACAATTCAAGAACACATTTAGCAGTGCGTACGCAGGATTTTGTTTGGGGGGGGGGGGGGAGCTCAGTCTAAATTTTAGTGTAATTTTTTTAAGGTATCACAAAGTAGCAAACAAAATTAAAGCCCTTCGTGTTATCAACCACCAGAATTTTAATTTCAATAGAAATTCATGGTTATGAAATGAATTTTACCTTTCTTTCTTTGTAAACAAATAGGGGTAGGTGAAAAGTGTATTCACATTTTAATAAACAAAATTTTTTTTCAGAGAGTGAATAGCAACTCAGCCAAATGTTTACACGCAAAACAAATTATTATTGAGAATTTTTTTTGTCTTTTCCATGTAAAACTTTTACTGAGTTGCTAGTCACTCTCTCAAAAAACACTGCTAATAAAATTTATTAGGTCTGTTCATTTAATTTGAGATTCTGTGATTTTTAGTCAAAAGTACTATCAAGATCATATAAAAGAAATGAATTAGTTAATTAATTAATTAATTAAATATAGTAAAAAATTACTTTTTTGGCACTGTATGAGTTCTTTTATAGATAAATAATAGAAACTGAATAACTTCTTATTCTTATACGAATATAGCTTTATGTATTTAAAACTAACGTTTTCGAGAATATCTTCTCATCTTGAGGTTTTTAAGCAAATTGAAATTTTTTTTTACATATACATAAATCAAAAAATGATGTGATCAAAAAATTATACATAAACATATACAAATAATTTTCAATTTAAAGATTTAAAGTGAATTTATATAATAATTATGAAAGCTAATGGTTCGAACTGGTTATAATAAAATTTGATGAAAGTAAATGAATAAATGCGTTTAGAATTTTGTCTCAAATATGTCTTTAGCTTCTTTAGCTGTTAATGGTTCTAAAAATGCATGCAATGAAGATCGTTCAAACAATTTGTTTTTGTTCATATTATTTGTGCGATGTATGTACAATTCTTCATATGCATTTAATAGTTTTGGGTTATTTATTTGTTTTAATAATCTAAAACCTGCCAGGTTGTGATTATTATCAATCATATGATCAGCTGGAGTCGACTCATGCACTGTCTTAGAATGGATTGATTTATAGTGTTCTGACCATCTTATTTTTGCCGTTCTTCTCGTTTGGCCAATATAAACTTCATCACAATCTTGACAAATAACGGAATAAATTCCAGATTTATCGAGATTGTCAGTCTTATCTTTTATTGTTCCAATTAGCGTTTTGACTTTATTCCCAGTGCTGTTCGGTGACAATTTGATTGAATAATTATTCAACACTCTCATCAAAGAATATGTCAATCCTTCAACAAAGGTACCACCTATAAAAGAGATAACTTTTTCTTTAGATGGAACTAAAGCTGTTAAATCTTTTATTTCCTTTTTTCTTGAATGTTTTTTTAACAAAGAATCAACAATTTGTGTACTATAACCATTTATTGTGGCTATTCTATGAATGTTTCCACTTCTTTGATGAAATTATTTTTACTGAGAGGAACATTAATAGCACGGTAACAATCAGAATTAAATGCTGCAAATTTAGTTTGCTTTGGGTGATAAGAGTTTGATAGAATGCATCTTTCAGTGTTTGTTGGTTTTCGATAAATATCAAACTCAATATGATTCTCAAATCTTTTAATCATAAGGTCTGAAAATGGCAAACAAAAATTTACTTCTGTTTCGAAAGTAAACCTTATTATTCCTGGCATAACACTATTTAAGAAATCGAGAAAAATATTGAGTCTGTCTTTCTGAATAATGATATAAGTGTCGTCAACATATCTTACCCATAATAATGGAAAGTCAGGGCAGTTCTGCTTAGGTTTGGTTTTGAATTCAGCCATGAAACAATTTGCCGCAAAGGCAGCTAAAGGGTTACCCATTGCTAAACCATCAATTTGTTCATAGACTTTATTATCAAATTGGACATAATTCTTTGAAAAACATAAATTGACAAGACGCATTTATTCACTTACCTTTGAATCATCTAATGTATTTATGGTTGTCAACCAATTTTAATGGATTCTTCAGCATTCGCTACTGGAATACTGTTGTACATGTTGTCGATGTCGATAGATGCTTGAATGAAGGCCTTAGGAATGTTAATTTTACCTGCTTCACTGATAAAATCAAACGAGTTTTTTTCATAATATCCGGCTGGTTGTTGAAATCTTGAAAATTCAAAGCCATTTTGCATTTTTGTTTGAACGATCTTCATTGCATGCATTTTTAGAACCATTAACAGCTAAAGACATATTTAAGACAAAATTCTAAACGCATTTATTCACTTACTTTCATCAAATTTTATTATAACCAGTTCGAACCATTAGCTTTCATAATTATTAGATAAAATTACTTTAACTCTTTAAATTGAAAAGTAATTGTATATGTATAATTTTTTAATCACATCAATTTTACAATTTGCTTAAAAACCTGAAGATGAGAAGATATTCTCGAAAACGTTAGTTTTAAATAAAGCTATAGTGGTATGAGAATAAGAAGTTATTCAGTTTCTATTATTTATCTATAAAAGAAACGAATTTGATAGAACTTGGAAAATCGAAGAAAATCGCAGAAATTCAGGGTAAAGGAACAGACAGAACAGAGTTTAAGGTAGCAGAAACTATACAATGAAAGAAATTGTAACATTTTTCAAGGGAATTCTCATAATACAAATTATTATTAAATTATAGTGGTTTCGCTAAACTTATGTTTTACTTAAGTACACTTTAAATAAGATCAATTATAGCAATTTATTCCAATTCGATTTCTATACTTATGAAAATAGAAGTTTATTAAATTATTGAACGTCAAACATAGAGCATTGAAAAAAACTAAAATAAATATTTATGTTATATTTTAAGTGTAAATTAATCATAATAGTTTAAGACGACTATGAATACGGCCCATTAACTTTAAAAAAAGAGTTTTGAGAAGATTGTCTACCTCTGATACAGCTTTTCGAAATGTCATCAATTGACTCATTAGAAATAACAGCAAAAATATTTTTTGAATATTTGATACATTCACGGAGCGCGAAGATACTGGTTCAAGTATAACCAAAGCATTTCACCACACTAAAAAGTAATAAAAAGAGAGAAGATACTAAGAGAATGTATTATAAGTGCACTACATTTTTTGTTATTTCATTCCGGCTTTTTTTTTTTAATGGGAAAAGAAGGAAAAGTTAAATGTGTGAAATCATTTTGCGAATTTTGACTGTTTGCAAGGGAATTTTGTTTGGGTTTCTATGAATACTGAGATACGTTTGAAATGTCAAACAAAATCTAGATTACGTGTGGTATGAACTAATGATTTCAATACGACATCCATTCTTCTTTATTAAGAAAACGTTATTGGAGTTTTTTTAGAAGAAGTCCAAATAATTGGTTTTCAGTGCTTCCACCTCATGGTTTACCTATAGGTATGCATCTATACATATGCATCTGATGCTGAAAGACTTATTTAGTAGACTCATCTTATAATTAAACAAGATTGCTAATACAATATTAATATTTTTTCGGATAAAGTTCAAAAATATCAACAGTAAGCAAGTATACAAAATTGTAGACAAATAATATAGGCAAATATTTATTCTTTTATTATCACTTAGCCTCATGCCGAAATTCGCTATGTGAATGAAGTTGTTTATTTTGATTAAAATCCGTTTTAATAATAAAGATGAAGAAATTTAAATATTAAAATTACTTCGGTTTTAAGTGGAGTGAACGAATTAAAATACGTTTTAGGTTACCAACTATTTGTTTTTTGTTTATATATATATTTTGTGTTTTCTTGTTCGTTCGTTTTAATCCATCTCTTGGAGTTTAGCTCTTTGAACACTAGAAAACCACTATCTGCATTTTTTTTCAGATTTTAAAAATAATGTTCAGTTTATGCAAAAAAAAAACATTTTCGGGAGTTTTTTAATTTGTAAAAAATACAAATATTGGGTTTTAAATAATAATGGTGTCAATACCATCATTGAAAAAAAAAAAAAACGAAAAAAAGTGTATTTTCACAATATTCAAATTATTTAACAAACAGAACGAACTTATAAAAGTATTTGAATGACAGATGTCACTACACTGAGGGAAAAATTGCGATATTAAATTAAATACGACCGTATTTGATCTAAAGTATTTTAAATGAAGTTGCGCATTTTTATTTTTACGTTGAAACAATGTAAATTTTAATATGCGACGTAATTTTAAGAGATTCAACCTAGTTTCAAAGTAAAACATTTTTATTTATACATTGTAATCAACTTTTGTACATTTACATTCCGTTCAACGTTGTTTTAAAGTGAACATTGAGATCCACATTTAAAGTGCACTCAACCTTGTATCAAAGTGAAACGTATTCATTTTTACATTGAAATCCACATTTTACATTGCGATCCACTTTTATGGCATTTAAAGTGCCATCAACGTATTTTCAAAGTGTTGCATAGTCAAGTAAACCTCAATTTGTTTGTATTTGTAAGCTTAATATAAAGAATTTCGAGAGCGCGTTGTTGTTTTTCGAGGTACACATTTGTGAACAAATTAAACGCGCACTTAAAATTCAATTTCATATAATCGAAAAACAATATTAAATTACTTTTCCTATAATTATTAATATGAAATACTCATAGCATTAAACGATTCGCTTTAAGGCGTCACAAATAAATGATTCACCACAAATATGAAATGCATCGAGCATGAATATACATTTGTATTTGTCTTACATAAATTTAAACAAAGAAGCGTGGCGTGGGTAGCCATTTTGAATCAATACCTAACCAAGCGAAGTTCAATCTACGTTGATTCAAAGTAGATAAATGTTGTTTTAAAAGATGAATGAATTTGATTTAACTTTGATTCCACTTTAAATCAACATATAAACGTAGTAAAATCTAGTTCGTTTTTAAGTATGAAATCACTTTGAAATAAAGTCGCTCCACTTTGATTTGAGAATTTTCGGCGTTGGCGCCAAATCGTTCCGAAAAATATTAGAATAAAAGTTGTTGATGGACTCTTAAAGAACAAATGTGTACATTATCGGCATCATCAGTAAATACTACAATTTAGTCTAATTGTGCATTACAGAGAACAATTTCAGCATGACGGTCCATTCCTTGACGAAGATCAAACGGATAAAATGGGGAAGAGATCTATGACAGAAGAGGAATGGAGCATTCTATTTTAACGATAAACAATGGTTCTATTTTATCGATCACATTCGATTAATTTTATCGATCGTTAAAACATTCAAACATTGTACTGTAAAAACAATCACAATATTCAAATGTGTTTTCTCGTGATAAGACTTGCAGTTAGGCTACAAAGCTTTCGCTCCGTCATAATAACATTGAAGGTTTTGAATGAACAACAACCACTTGTGTTGGCTTCCACCAAGTATTACATTAGGCTGGAACAATATTCACTAGAAATAATTTATAAAGCAGAACAACGTTTTGCTGGGTCAGCTAGTATGGATAGTAAATATATGTTAAAAATGTCCCTTAATTATATTTTTAAAACACTTAAAAAGTTAACTGATTGACACAACAAATACATTCTTCTAAAAGCGTTTTTGAATTACCAACGTTTAATGAATTCATTTTTCAATTTCTTATATCAGTTGCTATATTTGTAATTGGTTGTGTGTTTTGCGTGGTGGGCTACTTACTAATCGAAAGGAGCTAAGTTCAATCCTGGTAGCTGAAAATTCATGTGAGTAAAAGCTGACTTTTACAAATAAAATGGAATCTTATACATTTCAGAAAACGGGAAAACGATTCTAACCCCATCTAAAGTGATTGAAAAATGCAAGAAAATATAAAAATAATAATGATAGAATTGAAATCAAGGGATTTTGTTATAATGCAGCTAAACAGTTTTTACTTTTTGAGATAAACACTTTATTTGCAGAGACGAATTTGTTTCTTGAGATACAGACCTATGTCCATACAAAAAAGTTTACTAATAATAATGATATAGACCTATGCCCATACAAAAAAGTTTACGCTCATTGAAGCCTTTCATATGACATAGACAGGTCATAAAGCGTCACACCGATGATAATGGAACGAAATCAACCATTATTCTCCTGTTTTGAAAACTTTCAGAATTTCCTTATTTCAAAACTCGGTATATCCAAATATCTGTACATCGAAGGTGCTGTAAGTGTATCATTTTGTCTGTTTTTTTTTTAATAAGAATTTGTATAACAAAAAAAAAACTTGTAATCAATTTATTACAAACTACTGGAGAGTCTGATTGAGCTTGATTTTTTTTTATAAAATTCTTAGATTTAACCAGATTTTGTTTAACTTCCAGTTGGTTAAAGTGAAGGACTGCTGGAATACTTCAAAACACTACGTGCACATTTCCGTCTAACTTAATCAGTATAGGTATTCGTAATTTACATAATATTTAATTCTGATAAAAGAAGCCCAATTGTATGTAAGTAATGTTTTTGGTAACTCGTTCTAAGGAAAATAATTTAGTAACGGCCAATCAATTACTTCTCTTTTATTTGACACTATCACTGAGGTATTATGTTTGTATTGAAAAATAAAAGAAATAAGTCATCAACAAATATTAAACTACAGTTCTAAGCACAGTTAAGGCTAAAACTGTTTTTATTTATGAAAAGCTTCACTATTATGAAGATGTATCATCTCTTCAACTGTTACAGGAGGTCCAGTATAATAAACAATAAAATAAAAAAGAGTGGTTCACTCGGGCGTATACGTACTTTTTTTAATTTATTTTATATTTTCTTTTAGTTTTAGTTTTTATTTATATAAAAATTAAAACTTAATAGACCAAGAGCCGACAGCAAATTTTGGAGGTGGATTGATAGCCAAAATATGAGTATGAGGGTTTGTAGGTGCATATATCGTGGTATCGAAAACAATCGTCTAGCAGGTTTCTTTTTCAGCATTTGGCGAGTGTGGGGGTTTGAAAACAGCCTTTTTCCAATTTATTTTGTCAGAGGTATTACCACTTCAATAAATTTAAAAAATATATGCCGTGATGCTCTGTCATTTTCTTTAAGTCAAAACATCATAATGTTGGCAATCCTTTTCTTTTTCTTGGAGAATTATTATAAAACACAAAAAATCAACAAAACAAAGTCTCAAAAAAAAAAAATCGATTAAGGTTCACTTAAAAATCTAATACCTTGAGTTCTATTGGTCGGATTGCCAATATTATGACGATTTGACAAAATTTTGCTCATACAGAATTTTAAAATAAAGAATTTGCCACGTCAGAATGTTTGTAGACACAATCATTTTTAATTACAGCATTTTGAAATATAGTTATTTTTTAAAACAGAATTTTTACGTACAACATTTCAACCCCAACCCAAATGTTAAATGAGGCTGGGAGTGCAAAAGTGGCGTAACCCTATTTTTAAAAATTTGCTTATTTTGTCTCTCAATTTTTTGTCTTGGGTAGATAAATTATTTTGAACATAGTTTTAGATTCTTGAATATCTAATCTTTCCCAAAAAAAAATACAAAAGCTCATCCTTCTTGACAAAAATGGTTAAGGCTGACTTTTAGATAAAATCAAAAATATACAGATGTTTTAGTCGAAAAACTAACTCAACTTTAATTAAAGATAGTAGCAATCTTGCAGGAAATTGATGGTTGAAAATTTTGGATTTAATCTTTTTATATGGTATACACTGTTGAAATTTAGGAAAAATGTTTCCCCATTTTCTTATTAAAAAAGCTTAATATACACTTGCTTACTAGCTACTATCGACTCCACTGAACCTTGATAGCACAGCTTATATGGAAAAAATGGTTATCTGAAACAAACAAAACTACAGTGCAAACAGTTTCAGTTATCCTATAAGTTCGGTTAACTGAAAACTTCGCTTAACTGAGAGAAATTTTCTACAATTATGGCTTTCCAGGTAAGCAGAGTTGACAGTAGAAAATACGAATTTTTCAGAAATATCTACATATATCTATTTTTTTATTTGATTTTTAACAAGTTCACACAAATTCCATGCGTTTGAATGTTGACTTGCTCTTTATGGTTCGTATTGGTTCAAACAAAAAGAATTCTTGTTGTCCACTGTGCACTGAACTGTAGCTTGAACGGTAGAACCGATTTGTTTAAAATTTTGGGGCGAGTATCCATTAAGGGCGCATGTACGCCTAGACCTTTCATTTTTTTTTTACAGTGAGCTAAGGGTCTCTATAGAATAGCTTTAAAATATTACGGTGAGGAAGCAATGTTAAATATGATTAAAAAATATTTTAATTTTTCGATTTTGGCGTTTTTTTACACTTTGCTCAAGTTTCTCTTAAAATAGCACAGATTTTCGCACGCGAATACTTTTTGTGAGGTAGATTAATCGTTCAATTTAATTAACAATTTTAATTTAACAATTTTAAAATTAGCAAACTTTCATTTCTATTTCTAATAAACATTTATATACCTAAATTTCGAGAACTGCAATGAATATGCATGAAATCTGCGGCTATACTAAATAAAATAATTATATTTTAAAAGTTCTACTACTCAACTACTTTGCAATGGTAAAGTATTGTGTGAAGTGTGGATTTTATTGGGATTTTCAGTTGAGAATTTTTTTGCGAATTAGGCTATCTTTTTTTTGATTAAAAGTACTATGGTTATGATTTTGTGAGTTCAAGGATTTTAACTCCATTTTTGGGTGAGCTTAGGGTATGCTCAATCATATAAAGTTTGACCCATGCTTTTCAACTCAAAATATTTGTCATTGCCGGAAGAAAAACAAAAATCAATGTTATACAGCCAATATTCAAATATCATTAAGTATTTAAAATCTATCACCATCTGCAGTCGCAGACAGTTCAAAACTTTTCCACTCTACTGACTTTTCCAACTTCTTCATTAACTTAATTTTCTTCCAGACAAGAGATGAAACTTATTCGTTCCGCACATAGACTCACCTTTGTGCTGTTCCTCCCCGATTGCCCTATATTTGAATTTTACAACATTATTTTCATTATTAAATTGTTGAGTTTTATTGAACAGATTGTCTTGCCATCAGCTATAGCTGAAGTCTACACCTGCTCCTCTCGCTTATGATGACTTATGTATGTATATTGGAAAACAAAATCAATTTTCGCACAATAACGAACCGAAGGTAATGAAAACAAAACTAATTTGTGATAGGTATAGACAACTTTGAAGACGAACGTTCGTTATTTAATTATTTTATTTTTACCATCCATAAATTTGTATAGTTACCTAGAACAAAAGTATCCACCTATATTGTGTTGCAGTGGAGGTTTTGTTTTTGGTACGGAATTAGTTTTGCCTTTATTTTAATAAATTAAGTAAAAAAGGGTTGCTAGTTTGTCCAACTTTATAAATATATACAATCAGCCCTATGAAACAGATTTTACATTTTATTTCATTAACACTCTAGGTATATGTACTTGTTTTGTCTTGTTTATTTTGTATCAACTTTTGTTTTTCTTTCTTTGTTTAAGAACAAAACAAAAACATATAAGCTCTCAACCGACCAACCCTTTAAAAAAAAACAACATTTTTAAAAAGAATAAATACTGACGACAAGAACAACGACGATGCTTAATTAAATGTCGAAAAGGACGATGTGGCAAGAAGTATAACCGATCGCTCAGCTTTTGTCATATATGCAAATGTTATAGTGTCCATAACAACCGCCTTTTTGAAATAAACCCGACTAAGAGCATGCATCCCCACATAAACATTATTATGTATGTTGTATAAGAGATCCTCCTCCAAGTAAAAAAGTTAATATGAAAATTGTTTCCTTTTTGGCCATTTACCGTATCCTCAACATTCATCAGAATGTGGGTGGTTTTTAACAATCTTTTTCCTTTTGTTGTTTTCAATTTTATATATCTTATCCTTAAATGTGATGGGGAAGTGTTGGGAGATAAGCGAGGCCGGATTAATATTATCCAGGGATAGGATGAAAAATAAGTAGGCCCACATGTTGTGTGGTGAATTAGCTTACCATTACAAAAAATTAGTAATTTTTTTTTTAAATACCATGACACTGAAAAGGAGAAAATGTGTCAAAAATTCAAAAGCATTAAAAAAACTTAAATGAAATTGATTAAATAACTTGAAAAAAGATGCTTAGTATAACCCAGACTGGTAACTTTTCATCGGTGCCCTTGGAATGTAGAGATACGATGTTATTTTGTTTATTAGCGAGATATTCGAAACGATTTTATTTGTTAACGAGATAAGTAAAAAAAAAAACATTTTTACTCTAAGGCCCAGTTTTTCAGTGGTTTTTCTATAAAAAGATTTGTCTGCAGTCACGTCAAGAAGCAGTTTTTTAAACGAAGGTGGATACAGAAAATCTTTAAAAACAAAGAAGATAAAATATTAAAATCATTTTTGAAGTTAATCCAGAGTTAACTCACCAAAGGAGAATGGGCATTTTGGTCTACCTATTGCCCACAAATGAGATATATATCGTTTGAAAGCTTAGCCCCAGCTAATCATTTTTTTGTATCGACACAAAACTGTAAACCATGGGGTTAAGGCAGTATACCGCAACAAAGATTTCAATTAGAGATAATGTTCCATTGAAATGACAGTATTGGTCACTTTCGATGAACTGAATAGACCCCAAAATAAAGGAACTATTATACCAATGGCCAATAATAGCGAATAATGTCATGGTTGGCGATTTATTCGCTTAACAGTATGAAAATTCTACTTTTTTGTATTGGATTGACGAATTTATTGAATGGGAGTAATTGTGCCTCTAGTGCCCACATTTGAGTTATACAACGTTTGAAAGCTTAGTTCAAGAGCATCATTTTTGAATATGGACACAGAACTGTAAACCATGGGGTTAAGGTAGTATATGGCAAAATATAAAACAATTCGTCTATGTTTATTCGAATTTGCAAATTGTTTTCTTATTTTTTTGGTCGCTTATTTTAGCCAACTCCCATTGTGTACGACAAAAAAAAAAATACTCGTGCGTTGGTAGACTCCATAGTACCTAATCATTTTCATAGGTCTCGTTTCTGGGCACTAGGTAGACCAGGTCCCATATATTTTTGCCCATTCTCCTTTGTTAAGTTAACTCGGGTTTAACTTTAGCCCCGCACTGAAAAACTGACCCTAAGTCAACTGAATACGCACAAACATTTTTGAATATATTTTATACATTTTTTCCAAACAGTGATGGTTATTATGCCATCTGTTGATGGTAAAAATTTTCGTAACATATAAATAACAGAATTTCAAAGTTTTATCCAAAAACAACCGTGAGTTTTTCCTTCAACCACTTCCAAAGTGTAACTTATGCAAAGTAGAAGTTTTTTTTTGAGTCAACTGAATAGGTACAAAAATTAAAATTGGTATTGGAATGGAATGAAACAAGTTTTTGTTTAAGTTTAGTAGTGGGTACTTCCACCTTTATTTTTAATTACTTCGTAAATTCGATCCGGCATGGAATCGTATAGCTTTTTAATGTAATTTATCGAAATTTCGCTCCACGCTAATTTGATTGCAGAAATCAAGGTTTCTTTGTCTTCGAACTGACGACCACCCTCATACACTTTGCGTACTAACCATTCCCAGACATTTTCTATGATGTTTAGATCAGGTGAGTACGGCGGCCATTGAAGCAACTGCACTTGTTGCTCCTCTATCCATGTTTTTATTATGCGCGCTGAGTGAATAGGCGCATTATCATGTTGGTAGGTCCAGTTTATGGGTCCAAAGATGTTAGAAAATTTAGGAAAATTTCTTTCCAAAATTACTTTATACCCAGCTGCTGTCATTCTTGATGTTACAACCTCGAGCTCAACTGTTCCATAATAACTGACTGCGCCCCATATCATGACACCTCCTTCACGACTATGATGGCGCTTTAAAAATCTTTTTTCTTTTCTTAAGTCGTGAAAATAGAAGTTGAACCCATCAGGGCCATCGAAATTAAACTTTTTTTCTTCTGAAAAAACCACGTGATACCATTCTTTTTTCCAACTCATGTGAAGTCTTGAAAAATCTAATCGCAACATTTTCCGTCTCTCGTCAAGTGGTGGTTTTTTCTTAAGTTTCATTCGTTTAAGATGGCTTGAGTTGTTGATTACTCTTAATACTGTTGAGCAACTTGCGTTTACGCCGACTTTTTGTTTTATTTTTGCCACAGAATCAGAAGAATTTGATGCACATCTTAAAATTCTTCGTCTCTCAGCTGCTGTTGTTGCTGTTTTCTTACCTCCCTTCATGTTTTTGCCGTATGCATCTTTATTTTTCAAGTAAGAATAACCTACATTAAAACTTCGGCCAACTTTATCAGCTATTGCACGTCCAGTTAGGCCTTGGTCTCTTAGTAAATCGATTTTAGCTTTTTCAACACTGTTAAGACACGTAGATCTACCCATTTTTCTTAAAATTTGAAATCAAGAATTAAATTTTACTGAAAACACTAAAATCGTTAATTTAAACTGTCAAGCACTCCAAAAAACTTATAAACAACAAAGAAAATGGCGTTGTACCTATTCAGTTGACTAAAAAAAAAAAATCCTACTTTGCATATAAAACACTTTGCAAGTGGTTGAAGAAAAACTCACGGTTGTTTTTGGATAATTCTTTCGGAATTATGTGCTTAACATCTTAAGGGAATAGTTAGCATCAACAGATGGCATAATAACCATCACTGTTTGGAAAAAATGGATAAAGTATATTAAAAAATGTTTGTGCGTATTCAGTTGACGAGGAGTGTATAACAAATGCGCTATTCATCGGATATTGGGCTATCTGTTTTCAAATATTCCGACAACAATTTCAGTATGACAGCCCAATTTTTGTCGTACAAATAAATCATATAAACAATACCCTTTTATCCACCTAAATATACCCTTTATACTACGTTTTCACCAGACACTAACTAAACCGATATTTAGGTAAAGAGTTTTATTTGGTGTTTACATGTATTTAATTATTTGTTGTGGTTTAAAATTAAAATAAATTGTTAATTTTTTTTTTTTTGAATTGGGCTTCTATTTGGGTTACTTTTTTGGCTCCGATTTTGGGCTACAAAAATTTTCAAATTGGGCTATCGAACTAGTTGAAGATATATGGCAACCCTGCTTTCAATTTTTCCTTTAGTCCACATCACTGTTTTCCAGCGAGATATTCATGACGATGAACATTTTAAGAGTATTTTTGATGGCATTTTTTTTTGCTGTAAAATAAATAAAATTATAGCACTGTGTGCATAATAAAATTGAACCTAATTTTAGGTTCAACTAAATATAATTGTTAAGGATATTCGATTCAAAAAAAAATTTCTTTTCTTTTTTGATAAAGAGATACACACTTAGAAAAATGACATTTTACATTTTTTTTTGTTTAAATAAATGTTTTTAAAACCGGTTAGTTAACATTTTTTGAAAACATTTCAGCATGGTTATTAACTGTAAGATAAAATTTGTTCATGCTCGAGATATGGTGATCGAGGAAAGCTATCACGAACGTACAAAGAAACATATACAGACATCTCCTTCAAAAACGTAGATTTTGGTTCTTAGGACCTTAAAATAAAATGCAATTTTTGAACAAATATTATGTGAATTAGTTTAGGCCAATTAATTCATAGACGCATTTAAACAAAAATCCAAATATCTCCTCCTAGTACGTATATGTCAATTCAGGAAAGATAGAAAATTTAATTCATGAAATTTTATTGTTGGTATCGATGCAGAATTTCGTCCTCTACAACATATCAAAAGTCCCCCAAAATGGTCTAATTATCTTTTTGTATAGACGCAGGAGGAGAGGGTGGAAGGGAAGCGGGAGTATATAAAGCTGAAATATTTTTTATAATACAATCTAATCACATGACAAGTGATTGTAGTTTTTTTTGCAACGCTGATTCTACAGAGACCAAAACTGAAAAAAATACATGTACACTGCAGAAAGTTAAAGTCCTTTTTATGGAATGATGTCTTTTAAGTACGACAAGTAAAATATTACCCAAAACCATTTTAAAATAATAGTATTTTAATGCAATTTGCTAAAAATATTTTATTTGGCATGTTTACCGAGAATCAAAAGAGTCCCCAAAAATATATGTGGTAAAAGGGTGCTTTTTTTTAGGGTTAAATATGTCATTGTTCCCTGACAAAATTTTCATGAATGCTGTATAGTAGAGTAAAAAGAGAATTCATAACGCATCCATGAATTCGTGGTATTTTTTATGGCCGAATATTCAGCCACTGGCGATACAACTTAAAATTATTTTTTTTGAGGGTATTGTCATGAAAAGACAAAAGCGATTGGGCCAGACGAGATACCCTCTGAGTTCTGGAAAAAGATGTGTCTAGATGGCTCATGATTCTCATCTCCAAACTTATCTGCGGCGACCGAATGCCTAATAAGTGGAGGGAAAGTTACCTTCTTCCAATCTACAAGGGGAAGGGTGATACACGAAATTGCGACACCTACCGTTTGATCAAGCTGATGTCAGACACCATGAAGATCGAGCGGATATTGGATGCCCGCCTAAGAAAAATAATACGGATCTGACGACCAGCCCCGCAGGAATCACCGAAGAGTTCCAATTAGAGTAGGTGGTGCACCAGGGAAGCGTCTTGAGTCCTTTGCTCTTTATTACTGTCCTTGACTTCCTGCTTGAGAATAAGGTGACGGACCCCAAAGTGAATCAGTTATTCTTTGCTGACGATGCGATGGAGCCATCATAAGTGAAGATCCTGTGTCCTTGCAACGAGCACTTGATGTGTGGGTGGATGTTCTGGAGGGAAATGGATACCGCATTAGCGCGAAAAAGACCGAATACCTATGCTGTCCATTTTCTGATCCACACAGGCCTATTCCGGATATCTATTTGAAATTTGAATGGAACAGTGCTTTCCAAGTGCGAAAAGTTTAAATATCTTGGATCAATGATCAATTGCGTAGGATCTTGTGATGACGACATCAAACATCGTGTAAGCGTAGGGTGGATGAAGTGGCGGGAAAACTCTGCCATCTTCTGTGATAGAAAAATGCCCCCTAAGCTGAAAGGAAAGCTCTTCATGGCAGTTGTTCGTCCAGCACTTACAGTGTTGGACAATGTACAAGAAGTATGACGAGAGTAAATTGAGGGCAGCTGAAATGAAGATGCTTCGCATGACAGCAGGAGTGACAAAGCGTAATCTATTAAGAAGCAAAAAAAACGAGGAAGCCTACACGTCAAAAATACCATCTTGAACAAAATACAGCATGACCAACTTAGCTGGTACTGTCATGTACAAAGAACATGCAATGAGAACCCAGTCCAAAAGGCAATAGCACAAGACATTCTAACACTATCGCGGAAGAAAGGCAGGCGCAAAAACTACTGGATGGAAACAAATGCAACGACACCTGCATTTAGTTGGCCTCAGACATGGAACAATCCAAAATCGGGAGGCCTGTTGACGTTTTCTGAGGACAACCCGGCGACCCCACAAGTGGAACCTTAGGTGAAGCAGTTGAGTGGGAGAGTTGTGGTCCCCCTCGAGATCATGACAATCGCCGCGCGCCGGTTAAATGAAGAAGAAGAAAGAAGATGGCATTGTCATGTTTTGCAAGATGGTCGACGTTAATAAATTTGTTTATAATTTATAAAAAAAAAACATTGATTGATTCACTACCTAGAACACATCAGACTATAGATTTTGACATGACAAAATTTGTAAGAGGTTGGGATATACATTTTATTATTAAAACAATCAGAAATGTACATGACAATGCCCGGATCTTATATAATATATGAAATCCTCTGAACAACATACATATAAGCGCTTTTTGAGAATTTAAGCTTCAAGATGTTAATCTTCGAAATGGCTAATCGGTCATTTGTGACTTTTCCCGAAAGCACCAATTAAGATTTAATTTTCTATGAAGCTTGCTATTTTTCATAAATTAATCTCCTTCGAAATTCACAGAATTCAAGTATGTATTAAACCATAACTGATTGTAAATCATTTGTTTTATCGGTCCATCCTTGGTATGTATACGATTCGCGGTTCAACATTACAAAAATGCGAAAAAAGCGCCCCTGTATAGCCTTTAAATTGACGGCTCCATCTACATGCTTATTTTAGTTCTCTGTTGACTTTGACACTGAAGCTATTATATGTTAGCTGGAGCAATTGCCTTCGGGTTGGGGGCGGTTCTGGGTTCTGGATGTTGAATTTATTTTGTTTGGGTAAAACTTTTATGATGGTTCTTTTCATTTTTGGCTCCTTGAATATTTAATGATATACCGTCAGTAGTAAAATAAAAATCACAACTTGGAAATTTAATTCAAAGATTTGAATGTTTCTGTTTTGTTTTTTTCTCCGGGGGAGTAATATTCTTAATAGGGGTAGCGGGTAGGTATGAAAATTCCCTTATAGATTGATAAAAAATTCTCCGCTGTGAGGAGCAAATGAATTCGTAAATACATTTTAATGATTCAAAATTCATCAGTCATTTTTTCATTGTGATGTTAACAAATTTTTAAGTGATTGATGTGTCTGTCTGATGTCTAATTTGAATTTATTTAACAAAAATGAGCAAAAAAAAAGCCATTTATTAATACACAAAGCATTATAGCAATATTTCAAAATTGAAAAATTGGAGATTAGAAAGCTAAAAAATCAATTAAAATTATCGCAGTTATTCTCAACATAATAATGGTTCATAATCATATTAAATGCCTACCAGCCCTATAATAAGAGCTACAAATTAATTTTAATTACCTAATAACCTTTTGATCCATTTAAATGTTCACCAAACAGTGGATTTGTTTTACACATAAAAGTTAATATCCTATAGGAGCATTAACCAATTTGACATGAAATCACATTTAAAAACAACCTTTATACCTAGATACATTACACTTTTTTTTTAGAGGAGACATAACACTAAAGGGTTCGGTTTTATGTTGAACATTACATTAAATTAAATTGTTTGGATATTTTACTTTAATTGAATGTTTTGTATAAGGGCTTTGTGGATATTATTCGCCTTTTAATTGTGAATTTTAAAATTATATAATTTTAATTAATATTTTCGTCACAATGAAATGCTTTAAAATATACACAACCTTTGTTAACACGTGAAATAGTTAGTTTTGGAAAATTGGGACAAGGCTACATACAATAAGGCCACAAATGCAAAATAAAATATTTATATTTTTCACAGAAGGATTTGTTTACATAATAAGTTTCTTAAAAATAAAAATGTAACCCAATTTAAATGAAAAGAATTCCATAAAGTCAAAGGGAGGAAGACCCCTTTTTTTCATTAAAAAATTTAAATTTTCTCGAAAACTACTACAATGTTTTTTTTTTTTTTTTTTTTTTTTTTTTTTTTTATATTAAGCGCGTGCAAAAGGTACGAGCGATTAGTTTGGAGGGGATTTAAAAGGAGATACCGATGCACATTGGTTTTGAACGTCTGTAGATCACAATGGGAGGGGAAAATTGAGCTGGGTAGAGCATTCCACATTCGAGTAGTGCGACTAAAGAAAGAATCTCTGTACTTAACAGTACGTCCGAAATTGGACTCAAGGGTAAACTGATGGGCATTCCTAGAAGCGCGAGTATTACGGTTGAATTGTTTTAGGGGAGGAATGCAACTGGCTATTTCACTAGAGCATTAATTATGGAAATGATGGTAAAATAACGAAAGACATGAAACATTTCGACGGTGCTAAAGAGATGAGAATGTTTCCGTTATATTTCTTTCACCTATCATTTCAAGAGCTCTCTTTTCAATTCTATCCAATAAACTCAAGTGGGTTATTGGAGCACCTGCCCAAATGTGAGAGTTATACTCAAGTTTTGGACGAATAAAGGCTTTGTAGATCACAGCCAGATCAGAAGAGGAGAAAAATTCCTTTCATCGACGGAGAAAACCTAAACACTTAGCAGCATTTTTGGCGATGTCGAATATGTGGTCGTTCCATAAAAGGTGGTCTGTGACACACATACCGAGGACTGAAAGCTTTTCGGTTTCCTCAATGCAAGTGCCACTCATGGATAGTGGCATGGGGGGTGGGTTTCGTTTTAACGACAGTAGACAGCATTGAGTTTTTGACGCATTAAATTCTACACGATTTTTTATTCCCCATTGGACAATGCTGTCGAGATCAGAATTTAATGAGCTTATCATACGCTGCCGTTCAAGTTCCACATCCCAAGGACATGGATGTGAATCTAAGAACGAATATGAAAAGCTGAGGGTGCTATCGTCAGCGAAACAATTTAATGGATTAGAAGTTTCAGATAAAAGATCGTTTATGAATATAAGGAAGAGCGTCGGAGACAGAACAGAGCCCTGGGGCACACCAGCATTTATTTTGTGAATTTCAGACTTGAAACCATCCAATACAACTTGTATTGAACGGTCCGAAAGGTAATTTCTAATCCAACGAAGAAGAGATTCACCGATACCAAATGCACGCATTTTCGATAAGAGAGCTTGATGCCAAACTCTATCAAATGCTTTAGAAATATCAAGCGCAATAATCTTACTTTCTCCAAAACGATGTAAAGATTTGTGCCACTGTTCGGTGAGATATACCATCAGATCACCAGTGGACCTATTGCTACGAAAGCCGTACTGCCGGTCATTAAGAAGCTTTCGTTCTTCGAGATATTTCTTGAGCTGGAAATTAATCAGCGTTTCCATGACCTTGGAAAGAAGGGACGTAAGCGCAATTGGTCGATAGTTAGAGGGGGAAGAAGACACGCCTTTTTTTGGGACAGGCTGGACAAATGCTGTTTCCATCCACTCGGAAAGAGACCAGTAGAGTAGGACAGATGGAAAAGCTTACGCAGTGGTTTTGCCAGCGTTGAAGAACACCTCTTCAGAACAATGGGAGGGATACTATCCGGGCCAGTGGATTTGTGTATATCGAGATCTTTCAGAACTCTGGCAATTGCACGAGTGCGGAAGAAGATTTGTCCCGTAGAATCATTTGCGGAGGAGTCATAACACTTCAGGCAGCGACGAATTAACAGCAAACTGTGCTGCAAGCAAATTGGCTTTATTGATTGAGCTGACAAAAGGAGTATCGTTGAAGACGAGCGTTGGAACCGAGGACGAGGTGGTGTTTCGTATGTTATGACCAAAAATTTGTACTACCTTTGGGACATTGTAGAATTTTTTGCCGTAATTTTTGATCATGTAAAAATTTGGTTCGTCGAATATGAACGTTACAGGTCTTTCTAGCTTGTTGAAACTTTTTCCGGTTTTCCTCAGTAGGGTTGGCTTTATAACAACAGAAGCTTACTTCTCTGATCCTGATAACCTCTTTACAGCTCGAATCAAACCATGAGTTTTCTTTGGGTTTGATAGAAATTTCTCATTCCACAAAGAATTAAGTGTGTAATCATATCTGCACTGGAATCTACGTCACTATCGAGGAAGCATAGTGACCAGTTAAAGTTCCTGAAGAAAACATTGAGACCGTCCCAGTTGGCTTTCTCATACTGCCAAACGGTTCTCTTGGGAGTTTTTTCTTTAACTGTGTTTTGGTGGCACGAGAAATTCGCAGATATGACACAATGGTCTGATGTGCCTAGAGGCGATAATACACTTATAGTGTATTTATCAGCGTCAGAGGTAAGAAACAAATCTAGAGTGTTGGCGGATTGACCTGCAACGTCAGGAATCCGAGTAGGCTCGTCGACCAGCTGAGCTAGGTTGTTTATCTCAGGTGTTGTCTGACCCGAATAGCGTAGCCACGAAGAATTATTAACATTGAAATCGCCCGTAACAACGATTTCACTGTGCGGATAACGGGAAATAATTCTCTGGATGGAGTCAGATAATGCATCGAATTCGTTGGAAGTTGAATTACTATCCAAACTAGGACTACGATAAATAAAACAAGTATGGATGATGCGCTTATGGATGGTGAATTTAAACCACATGAAATTAAAGCTCGTGTTCAAACATGAACCATATTGTGGTTGAAGCTGATAAGCTACATCACTGCGAACATACACGGCGAGACCATGATGTGGAAAAAATAGAGGCACTAAGCTATAACCATGTAGGCTGAATTCCGAGTGATCGGTATTTTCCCCTACCTGGGTTTCACTTAGTGCCAAAACAGCTGGCCTGTTTTTCACAGTATGGACATATTGCAGCACAAAAATTCTGCCTCAGTTTCAGATTAAACTTTTTACTCACACATAAATATCTATAGAGTCAATAGTGTATAAATTGGGTTGGGGTCATAATGTATATGTAAATTGTACATACGTAACTGAGCATTCCATTGAGTAACTGTTTGGTTAATGGAAAATATCATTTTTCTCAAAAACCAAGAGTCGTTTTTAATACAAAAACTTACTTAATCGCACCGAATACCTCTGCGGTAGAACCAATATTATGTTTTTTCATTTGATCCAGCTTTTTTAAAAATGTTTTGTCAAAGAGCAGGGGGTCATTCCGTAATTTTAAAAACGATTATCGATAAAACGATAATACAATTAGCGTGATTTACAATTTTCTTGTAAAATTTAAGTAGTTAAAGGAAAATAAAGGAGAATGGACAAATTTGTATGGGTCCTGGAGAGAGCGGCTAAAAATGGTTCTTTTATTTTTGATGGATGTGGTTTAGGCCTACTATCTCTGTGCAGAAGTTTTAACAATGCGGTGTACTTTTAAACCATATACAATGAATAACTATTTGTTCTTACATACAAACATACATATATGTGTTTTATAAGTACAGGGATATTTATAAAAATTGGGTATCAAAATAAAGTTAGTACATGCCCTTATTGGGAATCCAGTAGTTGGAAAGACTTTTTTTGGTTGATAAAGCTAGTTGCTTTTATAAAAATTGATATTTGCATATTGCGTGTTACACTTGAAGAGTTTTGTAAGGAGATACCAAATCGCTTAAGGTTTCTTTTTTCAATTTTATTTCATTTTAGATGATTTTCAATACCATTAAAGGAAAATTTAAATAAAGCGTTGCATGGATTTCCTTAATTCTTGTATCCTTTTTTCGTTTGTGACTTTTATAAAGCTTAGTAATGAAAAAAGTTACTTTTTTGCTCCACAAAAATCATAAAAAAAGGACCAATTGTTTCCAAAAATACATATGAACATAGCTATCGTTCAAACGCTATCGAATTGGTGATATGGTTTCGACGATTATTGAGTTATGGAAAGCTAAGTTTTCATCGTCAAGACGATATCTTCTAGACGATAGTGATTATTGCTTTTACGTGATGTAAGACTATCGTCAAAACGATATCGTCCAGCGATAATCGAATTACGGAATGACCTCCCAGTATTGTAAAAACTATAAATAGTATAATAATTTAGTACATCGGTATACCTATACCTATAAACATTTTTCAAAAACTATTTTCTAAGAATTTAAACATAACAGAATTTTTTTTTTTGAAAACTAATAATTTATCTTAAGTATAGACGTTAACATGTTTGAAACTTGGTATAAAGCGATTTGTACCATAGAACGATGTCAGGCGCGAACGCTGGGGGGGGTTTGGGGTTCAACCCTAAGATACATTATATTACAAAACTAGTGTTTTCATTTTCGTTCAGTTCTGCGCATGTTGCCAAAATCAATAGTAAAAAAATTGAATTTCAAATAGTCACCCGCACAAATTTGTTTTTGTTTACTGTGTACAAGGGGCAGCCATCTTGAAATTTGACAAGCTGCGCCTTATAATACCTTAGATATGTGCACTGTGATCTAGTCCTTCATTCTATTCTCCAAAGAACTGTTTTTAACGGTATACTTTCCATAGAACTGTTTTTTTTTTGTTAGTCTTTGAATTTCCCTGAAACAGCTTAACTAATTTTGTTTAAATTTGTATTTTAAAAACAAATATAATTTGATTAAAAAAATTGTTTTAATTAACTACGTACATTTTGATAATAACTAAGAGCTAGTTCGTAATCGTCTGACTAACTTAATCTGCAAAGTTTGTGTTCGTAAACAAAAATTGAAATTTTACTTAAGCAGGCCTGCAAAACAAATCACGTTCGTAAACATCAAAAGTGTGTAGAAATCAAGTCGGCATCGGGCAGTTTGAGTCGAAAAACAAATTCTGCTCAAATGTATGTATAAGTAAATTAAATGCAGCTTCGAAATACACACAATATTATTACGATATTTATCCATCACAAAATATTTTGTTCCATATATCACCCCTAAAATCGGCTTTTCCCGCGTGAAATTTTAATCTACAAAATTTCATTTTTTTTATAACAATTCTTAAAAATAAATGTTTTTTTTTGGAGTTTTTGTAACCCATAATCATCGTAGCCATCCTTCAATGGAAGTTGAAAGTGTATACCTTAACAGATAGGCAAGAAACAATATTTTGGCGTACACAGAATATTTCGATCCAATTGTCACCCAGAAGCCCTAAAATTAACTTTTGCCGCGTAAAAATTTAATAGAAAAATTGTCGTTTTTTTAATAATAATTCTAAAAAATTGGATTTTGTTCGCTTCCATGTTTACGAATACAAATCTATTAAAAAACTGCATCTGCTTGCTTTCTTCATGCAGAAGACAAATAACATAGATGCATAAGTCGAGCAAGTTTTAGGCAGATCTGTCGCAATTTCTGGTGAATAAGAACTCGCCCAAGTTCTTAAAAATTGTCTTTCTTAAACATCGCAGTCTTTTAATACAAACCAGTCAATAAATTCTAATTGAAGTTTGTTCAAAAAAAGCAGTAACCTTCTAACAGTACCTACATTAATTAGATTTTTCTTTGATTTTCGACTTTCTTAATAATAAACTGATTAAAATTTGTATGCAAATGATTATGAAATACAAGGTTAGTTTTTTTTGTCGATTTTAAAAAAAAAAAATTTTTCCTGCGTTCGCGCCTGAACGATGTTGTTCATAGAACCAACAAATAACGGTATTTTTTTTACAAAAACGAGTCCTACAATTTTCAGTTAGAAAAACGTGTGTTCTTTAATTCGTGCGATTTACTTTTTTGCAAGAAAAACGATTATACTTTGTATTTTTATCCGTAATAAACAGCATACATACTTATTCCCATAGAATCATTTTTTCATATTTTCCATATTCCAAGAAATTCTAAGGACTATGAACATATTTCATTGTGATGAGCACAGTACCTTGAAGATACTCACTACCTATTTGTGTAATCATAACACATATTATTTACGTATTGAGTATTTCATAAGACTGACGTAATGAGTACATATTTATGTAATAATTACATAGAACTTGGCTAAGAAAGCTTTTATCACAACATAATGATATACTTACCACTTATTATTTAATTTGAAAAATTGCCTTGCTTTTGCCTTACTTAGCCTTCAACTACAAGAGCAAGTGTTTGTAATCCAGTGGCAAATTTTATTTTTCAAAGAACTGTTACTAACGCAGCATTCCAAAGAACTGTTTTTTTTTTTTTTTTTTGCTTAAATCTTTAAATTGCTCCGAAACGGCTTAACTGATTTCAATTAAATTTGTATAAAGATGCCTCTCAAAAGTTTTCACAGAATTCCGTTTATTTAAAGAAAAACTACATACATACAGTGTGTCCAGTAAATAATGGATAACCTCTGAATGCCTCATAGTAGACTTTATGAACGTCCTAAAAACTAATTTAAAAAAGTCTATCCCCACCACAAGAAAAGATATGTGCATTTTTTTGTTCAGTGCAATATTTCTTGCGCTACTTTACGGTTTTGAATACCATGACTACAAGTGAAAGAATTCTACCGTTTTTTTTTGTAGCAATATTTAACATTGTTTGAGCCAAAACATAAGAAGAAAAAATTATAATAACTGTTGGAATTCTTAGAGAACAAAATTATTGAAGTTTGATTTTCGATGCAAAATGGGAAAGAAAATTATTTTTGAAAAAGTTAAATCATCTCTGGTATGAAAAAATGCATGAATACCTAAGTGGCCAACTATTTTTAAAATATAAATAGTTACAAATGCCTGCTGTAATGGGTGTTTCCAAAGCTAAGGAATATTCTTGAACCTTTCTCTACCTTGGATATTCCAACAAGACAACGCCCTTATCCATACTTCCAGGGTAGTAGAAGCTGCACTCAGTCGGATAATGTTGGACTTTTACCATGGCCACTCTATTTACTGGACTCGAATATCATCGAAAACGTGTGTGCCTGGCTATCTTGAAGAGTTTCTGATGCTGGTAGACAGTTTGGAGATAAGGACGTCTTGGCCGAAGCTAACTGCGTTTCCTGGAGCCAGATTTCACTGGATTATTTCAAAAACTGTATGATTTAATTCCAAACCATCTCATAAGGCTAATTTCAAAAATGGCGGGAATACTCATTATAACTGACAATAACATATAACATTAATGTTTTAAAAAAAAAGTAAACATTTTTATAGTTTTGTTCTTTTTTTTTAGTGTAAAATAAAATCTGTACAAAAATTGTTGTTATTTTTTTTTCATTACAACTTTTGAATCTGATATCAAACTAAACGCGACGGCGACCGCGACGGCGACAGCGACGGCGACTGCGACGGCGACCGCGACGGCGACCGCGACGGCGACGGCGACCGCGACGGCGACCGCGACGGCGACAGCGATGGCGACTGCGAGCGCGACGGCGACTGCGACTGCGACCGCGATGGCGACTGCGACGGCGACCGCGACTGCGACTGCGACGGCGACTGCGACGGCGACTGCGACCGCGACGGCGACGGCGACCGCGACGGCGACTGCGACCGCGATGGCGACCGCGACCGCGATGGCGACCGCGACGGCGACCGCGACCGCGATGGCGACCGCGACAGCGACCGCGACCGCGACGGCGACCGCGACGGCGACCGCGACGGCGACAGCGACGGCGACCGCGACGGCGACTGCGACGGCGACTGCGACGGCGACTGCGACGGCGACTGCGACGGCGACGGCGACTGCGACCGCGACGGCGACCGCGACGGCGACCGCGACGGCGACTGCGACGGCGACTGCGACGGCGACTGCGACGGCGACCGCGACGGCGACAGCGACGGCGACCGCGATGGCGACCGCGACTGCGATGGCGACCGCGACGGCGACGGCGACCGCGACGGCGACCGCGACGGCGACTGCGACGGCGACCGCGATGGCGACCGCGATGGCGACCGCGACGGCGACCGCGACGGTGACAGCGACGGCGACCGCGACGGCGACAGCGACGGCGACAGCGACGGCGACCGCGATGGCGACCGCGACCGCGACGGCGACGGCGACCGCGACCGCGATGGCGACCGCGACGGCGACCGCGACGGCGACCGCGACGGCGACCGCGACGGCGACGGCGACCGCGACCGCGATGGCGACCGCGACGGCGACCGCGACGGTGACTGCGACGGCGACGGCGACTGCGACGGCGACTGCGACCGCGACGGCGACCGCGATGGTGACCGCGACCGCGACGGCGACCGCGACGGCGACCGCGACGGCGACTGCGACGGCGACCGCGACGGCGACTGCGACTGCGACCGCGATGGCGACCGCGACGGCGACTGCGACGGCGACTACGACGGCGACTACGACGGCGACTGCGACGGCGACTGCGACGGCGACTGCGACCGCGACGGCGACCGCGACGGCGACCGCGACGGCGACTGCGACGGCGACTGCGACGGCGACTGGGACGGCGACGGCGACAGCGACGGCGACCGCGATGGCGACCGCGATGGTGACCGCGACCGCGATGGCGACCGCGACGGCGACCGCGACGGCGACCGCGACGGCGACTGCGACGGCGACCGCGACGGCGACTGCGACTGCGACCGCGATGGCGACCGCGACGGTGACTGCGACGGCGACTGCGACGGCGACTGCGACGGCGACTGCGACGGCGACTGCGACGGCGACTGCGACGGCGACCGCGACGGCGACCGCGACGGCGACGGCGACCGCGACGGCGACCGCGACGGCGACAGCGACGGCGACCGCGATGGCGACCGCGACCGCGATGGCAACCGCGACCGCGATGGCGACCGCGACGGCGACCGCGACGGTGACAGCGACGGCGACCGCGACGGCGACAGCGACCGCGATGGCGACCGCGACGGCGACTGCGACTGCGACCGCGATGGCGACCGCGACAGCGATGGCGACTGCGACTGCGACCGCGATGGCGACGGCGACCGCGATTGCGATTGCGACCGCGACGGCGACTGCGACCGCGATGGCGACGGCGACCGCGACCGCGACGGCGACTGCGACGGCGACCGCGACGGCGACTGCGACGGCGACTGTGACGGCGACTGCGACGGCGACCGCGACGGCGACTGCGACCGCGACGGCGACGGCGACCGCGACGGCGACTGCAACCGCGACGGCGACCGCGATGGCGACCGCGACCGCGATGGCGACCGCGACCGCGATGGCGACCGCGACCGCGATGGCGAACGCGACCGCGATGGCGACCGCGACGGCGACCGCGACGGCGACCGCGACGGCGACCGCGACGGCGACCGCGACGGCGACCGCGACTGCGACGGCGACCGCGACGGCGACTGCGACTGCGACCGCGATGGCGACCGCGACCGCGATGGCGACCGCGACGGCGACCGCGACGGCGACCGCGACCGCGACCGCGATGGCGACCGCGACCGCGACCGCGATTGCGATTGCGACGGCGACTGCGACCGCGATGGCGACGGCGACCGCGACGGCGACCGCGATGGCGACCGCGACGGCGACAGCGATGGCGACTGCGACCGCGACGGCGACTGCGACCGCGACTGCGACCGCGACTGCGACGGCGACCGCGACGGCGACCGCGACGGCGACCGCGACGGCGACAGCGACGGTGACCGCGATGGTGACCACGACCGCGATGGCGACCGCGACGGCGACTGCGACGGCGACCGCGACGGCGACTGCGACGGCGACCGCGACGGCGACTGCGACTGCGACTGCGACTGCGATGGCGACGGCGACCGCGATGGCGACCGCGACGGCGACCGCGATGGCGACCGCGACGGCGACCGCGACGGCGACAGCGATGGCGACTGCGACCGCGACGGCGACTGCGACTGCGACCGCGATGGCGACGGCGACCGCGACCGCGATTGCGATTGCGACCGCGACGGCGACTGCGACCGCGATGGCGACGGCGACCGCGACGGCGACCGCGACGGCGACAGCGATGGCGACTGCGACCGCGACGGCGACTGCGACTGCGACCGCGACGGCGACCGCGACGGCGACCGCGACGGCGACCGCGACGGCGACAGCGACGGCGACCGCGATGGCGACCGCGATGGCGACCGCGACGGCGACCGCGACGGCGACCGCGACGGCGACGGCGACTGCGACCGCGACGGCGACCGCGACGGCGACTGCGACGGCGACCGCGACGGCGACTGCGACCGCGACGGCGACCGCGATGGCGACCGCGACGGCGACCGCGACGGCGACCGCGACGGCGACCGCGACGGCGACAGCGATGGCGACTGCGACCGCGACGGCGACTGCGATGGCGACCGCGACGGCGACAGCGATGGCGACTGCGACCGCGACGGCGACTGCGACTGCGACGGCGACCGCGATGGCGACCGCGACGGCGACAGCGATGGCGACTGCGACCGCGACGGCTTTCAGTTTCAGTTTTCTATGTTCTAATTTGTTGCTGTTCCATTCACCAGAAAAAAAAAATTACTGAAGCATTTCGCATCATTGAAAATAAATAAAAGATTGCGGCTCTCGGTTTGACATTAATTTACTGATATAATTTTACTGATTGCTATAGCCACCCATACGTAAATAATCCCAGTTTTCAACTGTTTCAACTTTAACTGATGCTTTTTACTGATCGCTATAACTGGCCCCTTATTGACTGTCAATTGTCATAGAAAACGCGAGACGCACTGGAAATTGAAGTCGCTTAAATACGAATGGCAAATCGTTCGGAATAAGCGGAATCCGTGAAATGAGAACGTCTTCGATACACTTCACAACCAAACGCGTTCCGTTACAAAGTTTTGGTGCATTGAGGTTGCGCAGCAAAATTATAACTGAATCGACTTTCAATTTTAAACTGTGTGGTGAAAAGCCCGGAACATCCAAAGAATTCAAAAATTCCGTGAGATAGTTGGTGGCTTCGTTTTCATCCATCACGGAATCCACGGATTAAATGTAACTCACCGGCGAATTGATTTTGAATGACGTAATTCAAATTATCGACATCCTTGTTATTCGCAACCAAAATCGCTCGTGAACTCATCCAATCATGGTTAACATAATTTTGAATGAAATTCGGAAAAACATTCGCGATGAGCTCTTCGGCGTTGTTTAAAGTGGCAACAATTCGGTGGAAATTCAATAAGGCCGGTGACTAAGTCCACTGGTATCACGCCATTGACCATCGCCAATAAATTGCCTGGAGAAATCTGCAGCGAACTGGTCATTTCATATAAAGCGACTCGCATGTTTGTTTTCAATTGCAATTTCTCCACGTATTGCAATAAAGCAGATGCTTTCAGGCCCTTCCTGGGGCCAACACGAATTAAGCAAGCCTTAAATCGTGAAAATCAAAGTAATCGTTCTCGAGTTGTGCACTATAAACCGGATGTTCGAGGATTTTCTTCCAGTTTCCTATGCCCTTCCTGGAACTAATACGAATTTATCAAGCCCTAAATCGTAAAAATCGAAGTAACTGTTCTCTAGTTATGCCCTTAGAACTGGTTGTTCCCTGTTTTCCAATTTTCCGGGATTTACCTCCAGTATCGTATGTCCTTTCTTGAGCCAATACGAATCCATCAAGCTCTTAATCATGAAAATCGAATACACCGTTCTCCAGATATGCATTAAAAAGAGGATGATCCCTGATTTCCAATTTTCCTGAAAATTTTTTCGGGATTTTCCTACAGTGTCATATGTCCTTCTTTGGGTCAATACGAATTCATCAAGCCCAAAATCGTGAAAATCGAACGATCCGTTCTCGGGTTATGCGCGCACACACGGACGACATTTCTCCTTAGATCTTTTTAAAAGAAGATCCCGGAGGATCGAAATAAAAAATTCGGGCGCATATGTTTGGGAAATAGATAGTAGGTAGGAATATTTATAAAGATTTCACATTTTTCAAAACTCCTTGCCAAATTTTTTCCTTCGCTTCCATATCAGTCGGTAGTAGCCTGTAGCGTAATGGTTAGTGCGTTCAACTGTCACGCTGGAGGTCTGGGTTCGCTTCTGATTTTTTTCTATATCAGTCGACCAAAGTAAAGTTTACCAAATATAATATTAGATCCAGGAAGAAAACCAATCAGGAGCTTCAAAATTACTAACACCACCTTAACTTGGATGGCAAGAGATATTTAAAATTTTAAATAATTTTTTTTTTACAACTAGGGCTGGCCACGAGACGAGAAAAGTCTCGGTCTCGCATGACGACACCGAGACGAGACTGCCTTTTAAGCAACTGTGACGAAACCGAGACGAGACTGTATATTTGGATCGAAATTTACAGAGAGTCTAATAAATTAAAAAAAATCCAATTTCAGTTGAACGTTTTTTTTTTTGGCACGTATTTAAACTATAGTCGAAAATATTTCGTTCCAAAATCAACAGGTTGTCCGGAAATCGTATTTTCGGAGACGAGACCGAGACGAGATTTAATTATACGAGACCGACACAAGACCGAGACGAGACTTACAAAAGTCTAGCAGAGTCTCGTCTCGTGGCCAGCCCTATTTACAATTTAGAGCGATTTGAATAGAATTTGAAGTAATTGTGTTCTACAAAATTGAAAGTAAAAGAAAAAAAAAAAACAACATAAAATCGTAAAATTCCTTGTATTTTTTTCAAAAAAAAAAAAAAAAAAAAAAAACTTGTGTTAATGTAATTTCTGTTTAAAAGAAATCAGTTAAAATGTCGCAACCCAAGTGGCACAGGGCGCACGCTATAAGGGGGAAATCTCAAAACTGAAAGCATAAGCTAGCTGGAAGAAGCTCGAGAAGTTGACGCCTTGATCAACTATGGACTATAACTCCACTTTGAATGAGCAAAGTAGATCTACTGTGGCAATAATATCTCCAGTTTTGTTTGTTTTATAACCAACAAAAAAAAATACAGAGAATTTAATGATAAAAGCTGTGAAAAACACAAAATCACATTAAAACGAAATTGTTTTATTTTATTTTCTACGAGCAGGGATACAATACTATCACAAAGATCTTATAACAATAAAAACTGCCAGAAATTATACGAAACACCAATAAAACTTCAAATCGTATGTATGTTGTATATGCTTTATGTCTTTCCATATACAACCAGATCCGGATGTATATTCTACAAAAATGTGTGTGATAGCTAGAGGTGGCCATAATTTATGGCAACAATTTTATTACGACAACAAAAGGGTTATCATGAAAAAAAAAATAACAGCGACAGTGCTATAAGTAGGTATATATTTTATTATACCTTGCTTCTATACAAAATGACTTGAGAATCTGTTCCAGTAAAACAAAACGATTCTAGAATCTTTTCCATTAAAATATATTTCAAAAAAAAAAGTTCAAAATTAATATAATTTGAATATGTATAGGCATGATATAGGTATGTGCATATGAAAAAGTATCTTTTTCAAAACGATTTCTGGAAAAAAATAAAAAAAAATCCTCACGTCCAGTTACCATTTCAGTTAAAAAAATTTCTATTATTTTTATGAAAAGTATCTAGCAGGTAAATCACCTCCAAAAAAGCTAATATTTGAGCATTCAATAAATTCGTTCTAAGAAAAGAACACAAATCAAAATAATCAATCTGAGCATCAATTTTTGAGACGCAACAGCTCCTGGAGAACCAGGACCTAGTGACTAACAACTCGCAACCATTCCTGTCGAACAGACGGCTAGACGGGCAGCACTTATTCATGACAAGTTAGTGATACTCTTGGAGGATTTGTCAATTTCTCGCAAGAGGCTGAGAAGTGAACCCAGACCTCCAGCGTGGCAGTTCAACGCAATAACCATTACGCTTCAAATAATTTGCAAAATAAATAAAAAAAAACTAAAACACAGCCATATATATTCACGAATGCAAAGTATTGAGCACGAGAGAACACCAATTAAAATATTGTTCTCAAAAGAACGATAATACGAATGTCAAGGATACTAGCCAAATTATCCGCCGGCCGAAAATCCCCTGAGGGTGCACATGAGCTTCTATATCTCCATTCCGACATAATGTAATAATTTATTTAATCAATTAGTCCGAAATAAAAAAACACATAGGTAATCCTTTAGGGACACAATTTAAAGGACTATATAATATGAAACCCGCACTCATCCACTCTGGCACATTTGTAAATGGATATTATAAAGCTTATGTATTACAATAGAAAACCCTTTTGAACATTCACCTGTGGATTTATCAATAATCAACATACATACATTCAAGGTACATCGTTGCATGTATCTGTTTAAACTGAAAACATACAACAAAGAACTGGCAAAAGGCACAACTTACAAAACAGATAAAATGTATATGTGCAAAATATACATTTATAGATAGGTAGGTTCAGGATGGGTGTCCTTGGGGCACGTTTTTTTTTTTTTTTGCGTATAGGTACAGAACGCCTAACCTATTATGTAAGTAAATTTTTCCACCTACATTCTTTTCTTAAGAACATTTTCAACCCAAATAGGTAAAATAAAAAAAAAAGGATACAAATCCTTAAAGTACACCATTTTTAGTTGCGTAACTATATTCTATGAAAAACTTAAATAGGAAAAAAAGAACTTACTCTTCTTAAATCATAATCCTTTTCAGCTGCACACAGAGTCCTTTTTTGATGACAATGATGACGATGATGATTTTTTAATCAAAAAAAAAAAAAAAACAAAAAGGAAACTCGCACTGATGTGAATACGGAATTTCTCGTTTTCCTCAGGCGGCAGACAACAAAGTTATTTTCATTCGCAACAACAGAACGAAAAAATGGTCTTTTTTATTATTCGTTCAAGGAGAGGACGCACAGTGTTCAATTATCACAACGGAAAATTTGATTATTTTTTTATTTGCTTTTTTTTTTTTTTTTTTCAAAAAATTTATATATCCAAACAGAGAAATGTCGCGAAATAAAACCAGCAGACAAAAAAAAACGAGTAGGTAGATATATCGGTATTTGTGTTTAAAAAAAATAAATAACGAAAAAAAGACAAAAGTGTGTATAGGAAGGGTGATATTTTTCTTTTTTTTCACAATTTGATTTTCGTCCTTATTATGACTTTTTTTTTATTACACTATATATTCGGTTATCTTTTTGAGCTTCACATCATATAGATAACAGGCACATCAAAATGACTTCAATGAAATGTCCTTCTCCCCTTTGGGTATAACCTACACAGCGCAGATTGCTCTATATTCTTAAAATATAATCAGGCTCCTGGAAAAAATGAGGATACTCCCGCGCGTTTGAAAATATCTAAGACGGTACAACCAACGATGATAAAAGTCCGATGAGAACTGGCTTTTGATTTCGCAGGCAAACGAAGATAAAAGAAAACTCACTGTTTTAGGCGGGGAAGTCATTTTTTCGATATTCAGGAAAATATTAAAGGAAAACTTCTTTGAATTAAGGACTCACTGTATGGTAAATTCTCTCTGACTTCCAGAGAGTGGGAGCCAGAGTGTTGAATAACTACACATACTTTCACTGATAGCGAAAAACACACCTGTAGTTCCTTTCCTTGTTTCAATTATTCAATATGGAGAGCTTTTGGTTGATTTATCTGTCTATGTTAGCAAATAGAGCTTTTATACCTTAATCCTTGACAAGGAGTTATTTTTTGTCTTATCAATGAAATCAGTTTGGAGTTTTATTCAAACTGCGCAGAGAGTAAAATTTATGATAACAGAGTGTAGTTTTGTCTGGAAAATAAATATCAAAATCAAACCATGCGCTGTAAGGACCTTAACACTTTTGGTTTTGTTTGAGTTTTTTTTTTTTTTGTTTTGGTAAAAAAAACAAACTGTTGAAAGACACTTTTTGTTATGATGCAAGAAGAATATGCTCTAATGCTCGCATTGGAATGCAGAATATTGGAATTGAAATGTTAAAGTTCATTGCACATTTTTGTAATGCGTCAAACCTCAGACAACAATAAATTATATTTTATTATTATGTAGCTATTATTGTTGTTTAAACCATTGCACCAGGAATAAACAAATTTATATGTGGTTATGTGGTACCTTAATTCTGAATAGAAATAGTTATTATAAGGGAAAATAAAAATAAGAGGATTAAAGAGGCTTTGAGATTGTGTTTAAGGACAACGAACGAGGAGCTTGTTTATTTTGTTTTGTTATTTTTTTTTAATTAAATGATGAGAGTAGGTTTACCTTTTTTCTTTACTGTGAGGCGATAGAGTAAATGATACAACAGGCACGTGTAACATCATTAGGAAAGTGCTAGACTGGCTTTAAGAAAAAATTGTTTTATTTTTTTTTTTAAGTAAGAAGAATGTATACACAGCTGACGTAGATTGGGTATGATATTATTGCGTCATAAATAGAAAAACAAATTTTAATTGGGAGATGTGATACCTTTATTATGGTTTTAAACGTATTTTCATAGGTTTTTAGGTTAGGTTAAAAAAGATTATGATCAGCGTTGCCGCAGCCCTTCACGAAAGTGTAACAATTTTTTAGAACAAAATGTAACAAAAGCAGAAAAATTGTAAAAAATTGAAAAAAAAAATTAAAGAAATATTTTCGTGGCTTTCTTGCAGTTGTCAAAATTTAGAAGCAGAATCGGTTGCCTTAACCTTGAGTAAAGTGAAATTTAATTTTAATAAAAAAAGCATATTTCCATTTATGTACGTACAAAATTTTATATACCTCCCATTGGCTGGTTGGTGTATGCAAAAAGTTTTATCTCAGTTTAAAAGCTTATTTTTATCGTTTTTTTTTTCATACCAAAATGTCACAAAAAATGAGATTTGAGACTAAAGTACTGAATTATTAAAATACTAAATTAAGTGGGAATTTGGACCAGAGTTAATTATCTCTGGAAATCTCTGATGAACCCATAAACACTTGAGAATCACGGAAGATATAATATCAAAATCATCTGAGTCAATTCAGATCGAATTCAGCTAAGCCAATGTCAACTCGAAGCAGGTACAAATGTGTGGAAGCGTAGTTCAAACTCACTTCTACACCAGACATAAACGTAGTTTCTATCAGTAATTTGAAATAAAACCTACAGATAAGAATATTGTTGCAAGTTGTACTTGAACAAAATTGAAAACAGAAAAGAGTTGACAATAGTATTTTATGGCAAAAAGTGTAACGCTGATTATGATACGGCATATGCCATCAAACCACTCCATTCCTATTTTAAGTATGTGGGGATAAGTATAGAAAAACGATGACGGAACCTGTTTTTGTTTTATTTAAATTTTAACAGAAATTCATTTTTCTTAATGGTTAGTAGGTACCTTCGTTTAATTTCTTAAAATAAATTTAAGATCGTCGATAGAGATTTTTAGTACAACAGTTTTAGTACCTACCTACAAAAAAAAAGGAGAAAATCCTCACAAAAGTTCAACTTGTTCCAGTAAGTCGTAGATTTTTGTATGATTATTTTTTTGTTTTAAGGTCATATACGTACCCTGAAATCAAAAAAGTTAAATATCCTTTATTAAAGATGAAATGTCAGACTATAACCCACGCAGAAAAACAATCTAGTTTTCGAAAGACACTAGAGAGTTTTACATAGATTCTGGCAAGGGGCTAGAAAAGGCTTAAACAAGGGCCTTGGCTATAATGAAACTTTTGCCTTGTCAAATAAAACAATGGGCACGACTGGATCGCACAAACTTGCTCTCGTAGTAGCTAACAACTTTAACTTAGCTTGAAGTTGACAATGTGCATAATGTATTGGTTCGATAACATTATGATATCATTAAAAAAACGCTTTACAAACAAGGGACCGCTTACATAAACTATAAATTTGGTATTTAAATAGCTAAAACAGATAGAGCTAAAAAAGAGTATGGCATCTGATTTGTTTGATAAATATGAATTAATGAAAAAAAAATCTAAAAATCGATAGAACGGTTTTCTTAAAAAAATATTTTTTTTATATATAAAAATTTTTGAACATTTTTAAAAATGAAATTTGGTATGCAAACTTTAAGAATTAAATAAGATACAATTTTGCATAGAATTAATATAATAAAATTAGGGAGGAGTACGATAGCTTGGGCGCCAAAAATTGATAACGGATTTTTGTAGAAGGGTAAAATACAAGCATTTTTTACTATGGGAGGGGGGGTGGTTCTATCTCGCCCCGTTTAGGAGGTAGGGGCGATAAAAACGACTTAAATGGAAAAAACAAATATTAAAAAGCAACGAAAATACTTTAAATGCAAAACAATTAAGGTTTTAAAAGCCAGAAGTCTGGTCTTTAATCCTACATTTAAATTAAATTCTTTGTGTCAATAGTTTTCAAACAATTTGCATTCAAACTCAAAATTTAGAAATTCTTTTTTGTGGTCAATGCTCATAACAATCGAACACAAAAAACCGAAAGCTTTCATGTCCTCTTGTTTTTAAGAAAATTGAAAATTACTAGAAGTACTTTCATGTAGCTGTTGACATTGGAAACAGAGAATACATTCAAAGTTCCTTAAATGCAAACGAAATTTGGCATACACCGAACCTCGCACATACCCCAAATCCTATAGTGAGACCAAGCAGGGGGGTTGCAGGGGGGCTACATGCCCCCCCAAACACACCTCACTGTTTATACGCCGTAAGGCTGGGTGTTGGGAAAGTATGATTATTTAGATTTGTGTAAGAATTAATCCATATTCTATTTTTACTATCAAAATAAGACCATGTAAAATACTCAAGCAAAACAAATTTATTGAATTGAAATACTAGTTTTGGTAATTTTTAATTTTCTCGAAAACAAGAAGACATAAAATCATTTTGGTTTCTGATTAAGAATTAATATGAGCAACGATTTCTAAGAAAAAAAAAATATAATATAACATCTCAAAGTTTTGATACAATTACACTTAAAACATTTGTTTATGTTTTTTTCCCAAATTTTAAGTTTGAAAGTAGTTTTTTCAAAAACTATGGATAGATTTCACTTGATTTAAAAACTGGCTAATAAAACAGAAAAATATAATCATTAATTTTAGGTATTACCGTTATTTTTAAATGGTTTTTTTTCCGTTTTTAGTACCTTTTTCATTAAATTGACCCTCCCGCCCAAACGGGGTTTTTAGTACCTTTTTCATTAAATTGACCCTCCCGCCCAAACGGGGGGATATAGACCCCCCCCCACCTGTAGTAAAAAATGTTTGTATTTGACCCCTCTACGAAAATCCGTTATCAATTGTCGGTGCCCAAGTTATCGTACTCGTGCCTATAATTAAAATATTCATTGACCCGTATTCAAGATATTGAATTTTCAAAAAAAAATTTATATGCAAAATTGTTTAAATTATAAAGGACCTCTTACATACGAAATTTGGTTGAAATCGGCTTAGTCGTTAAGGAGACATTTGAAAACCAAAAAAATCGGTTCTATGACAGGTACCGTTAATAGCCGTTATAAAACATTTTTTTTCTACCAAAATATTAATTGTAGTAACTATAGTACCTCGTTATTTTTGTTTCAAAATCGTTAGAGCTGTTTTTGAAATAAATCAATTTTTGTATACTGGTTGTATGACAGGTACCGTTAATTTTGTAGCTAAAAAAAAAAATAATTTCCCCTCTAGAGAATCCCATAAGAACCTTAAGTCCATAGTTTGAAGAAAATCGCTTCAGCCGTTTAGGCTGCAGCTCGAGGTACAGACAGTCGGACAGACGGGCAGACGGACAGATGGACAGACAGACAGATAGAATTGTGAGACCCGCTTTTTTATTAGGGAAACTTATATTCTCGGTTTTTTTTTTACGAATCCTAAACTTGCCATATACCACGTATATCGCAAGCAAAAATTGGCTTATGTTGGACTTGATTCCGCGATCTTCTGGGCTCGTCACTCGTCAGTCAATTTTCAAACAAAATATTTTTTTGGAAATTTGTATACCTGCTTATGCAAAATTGTTAAATTTGAGAAGGATCTATATAATATAAAAGAGAAATGTCGTCCGTGTGTGCGCGCATAAATCGAAAACGGATCGTTCGATTTTCACAATTTTAGGCTTGATGAATTCGTATTGCCCCAAGAGAGGACATAGGACACGGTTGAAAAATCCCGAACAATTTTAAATTGGAAATCAGGGATCATCCTCTTTGTAATGCATATGTCGACAACGGTGTCTTCGATTTTCACCAGTAAGGGCTTGATGGATTCGTATTGGCTCAAGAAAAGACATATGACACTGGAGAAAAATCCCGGAAAATTTCCAGGAAAATTGGAAAACAGGGAATATCCAGTTTTTAATGCATAACTCGAGAACGGTTACTTAGGTTTTTACGATTTAGGGCTTGATAAATTCGTATTAGTTCAAGGAAGGGCAAGGGAAGATCTCGGAAAATTTTCAGGAAAATTGGAAAATGCAGGAACATCCGGTTTTTAGTGCATAACTCGAGAAGCCCATGTGTCGAAAACCAACTGCATCATTAACATTTTTTGTTTATATATTTTAGCATATTTTTAATATTTATTCTGAATTATTAATTATTACTATTATAGATGGATGGACAGTCACGTTTTCTTTATTTTGGTTGTTTTCTGTAAAAATAAAAACGACATATTGAGACATTTGACTTTAAAAGGATGTGATCTCAGTCCTCGCACCTTGATCAGTTTGATTCTCTTTCTGCTGAGTTCACGCGCGACTTTGGTTGCGGAAAACAAGAATGTCGATCATTTCAATTGACCGAATTACATCAAACATCATTGTATATCATGCTCAGAATTATTATTTTCTTTACATAAATGAATTAAGGCGGAACGAAGTTCGCCGGTTCAGCTAGTTGTATATACAATTTTCGGTTGTAATCGGCTTACCTTCGTTGTGTGTGACTTAATTTCTTTTGCCATCTTAGTTTTGTGAGAAAGTTGCTTCATTTGTATTTTTAATATCTTGAAAAGTAAAGATCTTAGATTCATCCGGTTCTCAGTTTTTGGCTAAGATTTAGTAATATTGAATTTAAAAATAAAAATAGCGCTTAGTTACGTTAAATAAAAAAAATAGTATAAAATTTTCTCTTTATATTTTTTTTTTTGTTTTTTGAGTTGGAAAATCAATCTTTAAAAAGCTGTTGATAAAAAACTTTGTTTGAAAATAAAAAAAAAGAAGAGATTTCTAGCTTTACAAAAACATAATAACGGGGCACTGTAAATTCTACCGTTTTCAATAATTTTGTTCTCTGTTTTAAAACGACATTTATGAAATACATTAATGGAAGGGAATAGACCCCCTCTCCCTTCTATTTTTTATTGTACCGACACGTTTTAGCTTTTTGTCACACCTTAGTTGAATCACCTTGTATAGCATCATATACCTACATATGTAAGGTAGATGCATACAAAAAATTAATAAATTTAAAAAAGTGGTTTTCATTTTTCTGTTTTTTACCATTACTATGGCGTTCGGCAATGTGCATCTTAACAGTGTACGTCCACTGTAGGTACATCGAGCCTTCGCCACATGCACCGATTTGTTTCAATTTGGTACATTTTTCAAATTGTTATTGTCAGAAAGCTTATTTTCAGGTTTTAACCCATTGGAAGTTGTTGTAATTGGTGCGATTTGTAGAATTGAAATTTTTGAAATATCTTCACGTTTGCAGGTCTTAGAATCAGAATTCGTCGGTTTAAGTAAGATGTCTGTATGTGTGAATGTACGGCGTACGTTCGGGAAACTTTTTTCGTCCACCATATCTCGAGAACGAATAATATTATATCGACTTCGGATGTAATTTATTGTACATACGAAAACGATACTACGCGCTGAAAAGGTTTTTTACCAAATCCAATTAACCGTTTTTTACTAAAGCAATTTTAAAAAAAGCTTTAAAATTTCGTTCGTCTCGAATACCAGGAGGACGGAAAAAGATATCGACATAGGAATAAATTTATTCTATACACATTATGTAAAAGAGAATTGGTAAAAATAGAAAAAAAAAATCCAACCAAAACTTTTTTTTTAAATTAAGAAAAACAGTTGAAAAATAATTTTCGTCTCAAATCTTTCAGAACCTAATAATAATCTGAACCCAGTCTTTTTTTCTACACATATTGACGTAGTCAACAATAATAATAATTGGTATTTTTTTTTTTTTTCAAAAAATATCAACAGATAGTTTTTGAGAGAAAAAAAACTGCAAAAAGTTATTACTAAAAACTCGTAACAATGATATCGACTTCAAATTTGTACCAAAAATATAAACCAATACCACCAACATGTTGTGTAGTTGTTAGACTTTTAAAACCACTCTTTGAAAAGATTAAATCAAAATGTAAAACTTATAAGAATTTAAAAAAAAAACTTTGATAAGTGTTGCTTATGACACGATTTCATTTTAAAAGTTCTTGCTTGAAGTAGAGATTTTTTGAGGCTTATACGTATGTGTAGCGTTATGTAGTCGGTAGAGCAAAATTGTAGGGTAACTTCCAAAAATGAAAACTCTAGACACCGGAGAATTTTAATAAACTAATTTTATTAGAACAAAACGAAATAGGTAATACAAAATTCTTTAAAACTTCTTCTTAGTATTTTATAGATTATATGTCTTTTTCCTTTTCTATTATGCGGGCAAAAGTCGGAAGTAACTGATGAAGGAAAAGACGTAGGGGCCAGTTATAGCTATCATTGAAAACCATCATTGAAAATATTCATTGTCAATTTTGAGAGATTTGGAAGAAAAAATAAATGATTATTTGATGCCAAAGTAAAGCTAATTGACTTAATAATTATTTCTAGGTAAAACAAAATTCAATTTGGCACAACTTTTCTCATAAAATTACTTTAATTTTTTCAATGATGAACTACCTTACCAATGATCATTGAAAAAATTAAATGTAACGGCATGGGGACGATATGGGTCAAAATGAATTTTTTTATAGGAGAAATAATTTTGAAGTCGTATTTCTGCATTAAAATATTCAATGATTAAACTTTCTAAAGGTCTCAAAATCAACAACGAACTTTTTCAATTATGGTTTTCAATGATAGCTATAACTGGCCCCTTATAATCACCAAAATCCCAGAAAGAAAGGCAAGTAATAAAAAGCGGTATGAAGATACCTCTGAAATATTACCTGTCAGTTACCTGGTCAAGTCGAAAGTGATTTGATACTGAATTTGATTCTCCTTTTATAGTGAGAAAAATGAATAAATTATTTGAAAACTAGTAGGCTTTGAAATTTAGAAAAAATATTTTATGAAAAATAGAAATGCAAAGAAGATTTGATTATTTACAAAAGTATAGTCAAAGAAGATTTGAAGTCAAACTTTCATACAAAATTATTATATAATTCAAAGTATACAACTGATTGTTGTTAGGTAAAATACAAGTATAGTGAAAGGCAGATTTCTGAAGTTTTTAAAATAATAAATAAATAATAATAACGGGTTGTTATATATGTATATATATGAACGACAGGAATGGGAAGTTAGTATGGTTGCATCCAGCCTCTTTTTCTTTTTTCAATCGTTTCAAAATATTTTCAATCAAATATTTTTCCGATTCAAAAAGGTTTTTGGATGAATTAAAAATGTGGAAGTATACTTATCTGCACTTTGCAAACATTTGTATCCTTAAAGCGGATTTTCTTGAATGTTCTGATGTATTTACGACCTTGTCAAAGGTACAAAATGCATCTTTCGATCTTACCGTTCCGGAGGTACCTATACCTGGACATAGTTTTACTCCTGTTTAACCTATTCAAAATTCTTCATAAATGAACCTATGATTTTTGTAATTGTAATTATTTCAATATTGTTTCTACGATATAAGAGCAAACCTACCTAATTAGACCGCTTGGCTAGACCTATAAACCCCACAAGTTTCTGCGTTATAATGATATTCATATATTTCCTGTGTTGTACCGTAACACCTCTTGTTTTCAACAAAGACTTTATCATTTCGGTTTTATGTAGATATACCTTTATTCAACCACATTTCCATCTATTCCAATTCAGGTCACACCACTAATTTATCATAAGTTCCCCTCCTGCTCCTCATCCTTAAACTGACATACATACATATATCTTCCTTTGTGAAAAGCATTTCCTATATTTATAATTTAAGACCTTTGGGATCGCAATGGTATTTATCGAACCATTATATTTTTCCTTCATTATCTGAGATTTATATGCTTCTTAAATTCTAACGCTCATTTTGGATTCATTTCAAAAAGTCCCTTTATTGATGAACATATAATTTCTGGTATATGTATTTTAACATTCTCATCCTCAAAACAAGGACATTGTGCTCCTCCCACACTATATCCGTATAAGAATCTGACTTACATATACATATGTACATAAATCTGCGCTTTTACTGTATCCTCTTTATTTTAACGTTGGTGGTTTAATGACTTAGGAGAGAATGTTTCGTCCACGTATCGTGCTAATTGTTCAATTGAATAAGGCATTTGGATGATTATAAATCTTTGAGGATGATAATAAATGGGTAAGGATGTTAAAATACAGAAAGGTTTATAAGGAGAGTGAGTCGTATTTAACAATTTGAAAATTTCTTTCAAAAATTCTCAAGGGAAATTTATAGTTTTACTATAACGAAGCATCATAATATGCATGAATAAAGAAATGAGTATTAGATACAGATATATGGTAGGTTTATCCCGTAAAAAATCAAAATCAAGATTAAAATAAAAAATAAACTGGTAGAGCTTGATATAATATACAATAACTGGGCAGTATTTCGTAGCGCTGTTAAAATCAAAAAGATTGAATAAAATATACCTTCATAAGGCGCTACAATGAAGGTAATTAAGCTATACAAAACTAAAGCCCGGTTTGATTAAAAATTTAATTTAGATTTTTTTAAAAATCAAAAACTTCGTTTTGAGTACCGTTATGCAAATACTTTGTATTTATTCCGCCGCCGCGGCCGCGCCACGGCAAAGGTGGGTATTCATACAATACTAAAAAATCAGCCTTGCAAAATTTTATTGAAAACGATTTAAATTAACACGTGCCACCGAGAAGCTGAAATTACTTACAAAAACAAACGAAGTTTTTCAGTCTTATATTCAAAAATTTGATAAGTGTTGATAGAAAATCTAACGAATTTGCTTTGAATTTGATGATGCCATGAAGGATTGGTAGCTTGTGGCTCAAAACTAAATTCTATAGAAGAAAATTGCAAGTTTTGGATTCATAACAAAGCTGATCACTCCCGTGATTTGTATGATATACGGTTTTCAATGACACCAATCGGAAGTTGCTAGTGTGGGTCGCATCCAGCCTATTCTTCAGTTTTGTGGTTGAAACTGATTTTTTGTATGAATAGGGAGAATTTTGAAGTCAAAATTCAGACCAGCTCTCGACTTTCTCTTTAGAGAGTGCCTACAAAACATGTTACGCGATAAGTCTTAAAGTATATACCTAACTACATTATGTCAAAATTACAAATATGCAATTTTCCAAGCAAATATTCCCACTTGATTTAAAGGCAAGTATTGATTACATATTATTGCCAAGTTTACCGTAAATGAATTGACTGTTTAAATTTGACAGTACCTTGGTATTGAAAATAAATGTTTTCCTAACAAGATTTCTTACTATTTATTATGCATTATAACAAAACAAAATCATAAAATAAATACCATACAATACATATGCATAATGTTAGTTTGTTCAGTATTTTGACACATTTTTGCCTTAAGTAAATTGCAGTTAATCAAAAGGTATATTACATGTTTTATTTGAACCACCGTAAAGCCTTGAGCCAGTAGGGTACATTAACGTGGTGGCATATTTGTATTGCGAATAGTTGTGGTGAAGAGAATATTATGCTCCCTTGTATATAGCTTTAAGAAAAAGCTTAATAAACTTGACTTTTAATCTAAATATTGTTGTCATGAATGAAAGCCTTTTTCGAAAGCTCAGGAAACTTTTTGTAAAAGCATATTTAATTCATTCATTTTATATTATTATAACAGATGGCGCTGTAATGATTTAAATTTTACAAGCTTTTATGTGTTCCATTTTTAGCCCACGCAAAATGTACAAAAAAATGGCCAATCGGCCAAAAAAAATCCAAGTGAAGGTTTTTCAGCGCAATTGCCTTTATTTTGGCACAAGACATATTGTCGCGAAAGTCTATTGCCAAATCGTGTGCGCGTCAATAGTTATCCAAGGTTAAATGTAGAAAATATCAGTTTTTCGCATAAAACTCGGAAACGGCAGATGCTATTGAAAAATGTTTCATACAAAACTTGTAGACTATGTCATTTGCCGAAAAAAAAGTTGTGACTATTTTTATCTTGCAACCCACCGCTAAGAAGATATTGACATTTCAAACAACGTAAAATGTCGAAAATGTGCGATTTTAACGAATAACTCCTAAACCGTTCAGTTCAAATTTTTGAAAACATCTGAAGACAAGGTAGGTAGGTAGAAATGGCGGCCACGGGCAGTCTAGCCCATAGCCCAATTAGCGCTGAAGTGCGCCGTTTTGATACCATAACTCGTTTGAACCTGTGGATGGAATTGAAGAGAGAAAATATTGGCATATCCTCAGGATATCGTCCCTTTTTATTTGAGTTTAGAATAGGATCTGAAGACAAAGTTTGTTCATTATGTGAATCCCTACAAGAAAAAAATATTATTTTTTTCTTAAAAACAACCGTTTTAAAGATATAATTTTTTTAAAAGTTTGACAAAAAGTTCAAATTTCATTTTTTTTTTTAATTTTTACTCTTAAAAGCTCAAGTTGTGGAAAAGGATCTTACGCTCAGTTTAAATAACATAATACTTACTTACTAACTTATGCTGGCGCTACAGTCCGGTGTGCACCAGAGCCTCAACTAACAAGTCTTCTCCAGCCAGATCTGTCCCTAGCTAGCTGTTTCCAGTTTCCTCTTCCACCTGCATGCGCCACCGGTTTTGCGGCTTTCCTTTACTGCGCCGTCCCTCGGGGGGGGGGGGGATTCAAAGACTTTTCGGGCCGGAGCATTGTTGTCCATCCGCTCTACGATACCCAGCCACCTGAGTCTTTGCCTTCTCACTTTTGTGACTAGGTCGACTTGGCCCGTACAGCCCGTACAGTTCGTTGTTGTATCTTCTCCTCCATTCCCCGTTTATGCATACGGGACCGAAGATCACCCGAAGAATTTTTCTCTCGAATATTCCTAAAGCGTACTCATCTGCCGCTAAGAAGGTCCATGCGTCTGCACCATACAGCAGCACAGGTATGATGAGTGTTTTGTACAGGGACACTTTAGTCATTGGAAATAGGACTTTACTTTTCAATTGCCTTCCTAGCCCGAAGAAACAGCGATTGACAAGAGTTATCCCTCGTTTGATCTCAGCGCTGGTGTCATTGACTGAATATATAGTGGAGCCCAGGTAGACAAAGTCGTTAAATACCTCAAAGTTATAGCTGTTTATGGTGACGTTCTGTCCAAGACGTTCGTGTTGAGCGTCCTTTCTAGATGACAGCATGTACTTTGTTTTGCCCTCATTCACCGTTTCCTTTTCAATGCTTACAAAAGCTCCAGTGACATCACGCTTTGTTCTTCCAATTATCTCAATATCGTCGGCGTATGCAAGTAATTGGATGGACTTTTGAAAGATTGTGCCTCTAGTGTTGATGTGAGAGTTTTGCACTATTCTTTCAAGTATGATGTTGAAGAAGTCGCATAACAGCGCGTCGCCTTGCTTAAATCCTTTTTGACATCGAAGGTGTCGGTGATGTCTTTGCCAAACTTGATGGAGCAGCGTGCGTTCTCCATCGTCATCTTGCACAAACGGACGAGTTTACCAGGGATGCCACAACTAGACATTGCTTTATATAGCTCGTCTCTATAAATACTGTCATACGCGGCCTTAAAATCGATGAACAGGTGGTGAGTGTCGATTTGAAGTTCCTGGGTTTTTTCCAAGATTTGCCGTAGTCTGAATATTTGGTCGATGTTGGCTTTCCCTGGCCTGAAGCCACACTGATATGGACCTATCAGGTTGTTGACGAACGGCTTCAGGCGTTCACAAAATACGGCAGAGAAGATCTTGTAGGCGATGTTAAGGAGACTGATGCCTCTATAGCTGGCGCAGTTTAGAGGGTCTCATTTCTTGTGGATCGGGCAAACAATGCTGAGATTCCATTCATCGAGCATGCTTTGCTCCGACCATATTTTACAGATAAGCTGGTGCATAGTCCTTACCAAATCATCTCCTGCTGCTTTGAATAGCTCGGCAGTCGTAGCAGTCACCGTAGTAAATGTCGCAGTTTTTCATCTTCCGTATGCCCGGTCCATCCCACCGCACTTCTTGGATGGCGGTTATATCTGCTTTGCAGCAGTCTAGGGCCGCCACTAGTTGTTCGGCTGCACGTGGCCTATAAAGGGACAATTCATTCCACGTACATATCCGAAAATCGTTGTCCTTATTTCGTTTGCTTGGTTCGTCAACAGTAAATCCGTCCGTATCCGAGGCTTGTTGGTGCTTCGCAACTAAATGATTTTATTTGGCCGGGAAATCACCCCGACGGCACAACCCCCAACCTGGAGGACCAGATCCTTAGCATTACTCCAAGCACGGGGAGCCGGATTAACCGCTCCTCTGAATATGTTGAAGAAGCCCGTATAAGGTATTCACTTAGTAGTTCAGATGACTGGAACTGTAGACGCCACCGTTGATTCCATCTTCAGAATTCGTCCGCTGCCGCCTCGATGAAAGGAGAAGTGCCTTAGTGGGGAACACTTCTCCCCCCCCCCCCTCTCGTTGGCTGTCCCCAACAGCTTTCCATAGGGGTTAAAACCCTATCTCCAGCTGAGGTACTAGACACCCGATGTTCACCACTAGGAGGTGAGAGTAGGAGTTGGTCAGAGGTGGGTTTTGAGAAAACCCTGCGGACGCTTGTGTCCTCTTGATTGCACATATGTACCCTTTTGATCATCAATAATATCATAACATTCTCTTCAAATAATATTAAACCTTGTATAGGTATAGACGCGAACACGATTTGGTAATAGACTTTCGCGACAGTATTTCTTATACCAAAATAAGGACAACTGCGCTTAAAAATATTCACTTGGATTTTTTCGGCAGAAAAAATTATAATTTGCCTGGGCTATTTGCAAAAGACAATTTCAATTTTAAATAGCTACCTCTATAAATATTTTATTAACATTATTGAGTGAGGTTCTTACATTTAAGTAAGACTAAAACAAGTCATTTAGGCACTAAATTCTAAAATATTTTGAAGCCACCAACAGCTTACACACATACTTTTTTGCTTCTAACTTCATGAGTTGTTAGTTTATTAATGTAAAACATCAAATATTTTAAGTATACTTATATCGAAAAACCTCAAAATTATCAGAGAAATCGGTTATTTAATGATTGCTGAATTAAATTGGATTGGTTTACCTGCAAGTTTTCTTTTAAAACCGAATTACTAAATTTTTAAATGAAAACTTGACTTAAACCAAACCAATTTAAGTCATTAGTCATTAAATAGCAGATTTCTCTGATAATGTCTAGGTTTTTTAACAAACTTAGAACTTGCCGATCTCACTCCTTTTTACGGCTAACTTCGTATGCAAAGATTTTTGTTTATAGAAGAAATTGTTTTTTTTTTAACATTTATGTTTTTGGTGTGATCAATTTTTTCGATAAAGGATTAAACGATTTTAATTTTAAAACTTCGAAAACAAAATTTCTAGAACACTCATTTAATAATACTGTAACCAGGCTTTTGCCAAAAATGCGATTAAATCAAATAAAGTTTTGAGGTTTTATGAGAAGATTTATTTTCTGTTTTTTTTTTTCTTTTGCATATTCGGTACCTACTTCTTAATCAACAATTATTGCTTTTAAAATTTTAAAAATATTCAGCTTACGAAACAACTGAAATTAAAGAAGAAATCATTTGCTTTTTTATTTCTGATTTTTGTTTCCATATTTCTTAAATTTTTATTTTAACTTATTTTGAATACATACCTACATACTATGTGTGTAGTCGATTATGATATACAAATATTAAAGAAACAGTAAAATGCACTTACTGTCATTATCTAGCAGGAAATTCTACTTGTTACCGACAACGACAAGAGCATGCCTTGAAGATGTTTTTTTTTGAAGCATGTATCTTTGATTTTTACATCACTCATATTAAACCAGCAATTACACTGACTCATAGAAACAAAGCATCAAAGGAAATACTACCATGTTAACATTTGCTCGTCCATTAAGAACGCATTTTCTAAAAGTAATTGGTATGAAATACATGTGACCATCATCAGCAGTCAATTGACTGCAATCACTTTAACCAATGCAATCAAAGTCCTTGTTTGAAAAATTAGTTGTTACCCAACATGTAGTTCTTTTCGGTGCTGCATTCACAATGTATCTATTATATTCTTTACCAAAATCAATTTACTTTCATGTTAACTTTGATGTGGGTAAACCTTTATCATCCTGAAATTACATTCAATTTTGCTTCACATGGTTTATTGTTTTCAAACAAAAACCAAGAGAAGAACTGATGTACATATGTATGTGTTGTACTCGTACAATGTAGCCTTTTTGTAACTTTGGAGAAGAATTTAAGTAAATACTAAAGTGGAGTTGAAACTATATAATGGAAAATAGAGGTACATACATCCTACATGGTAATGAAGGTGCACTTTCTTTCAAAGCAATCAATTATTTCCAATTTATTTTAAATATTTGGGAAAATGAGATCTTGATTTTGATTTTGACAACGAAACTGAGAATTTTAGCTAAGGAATATTTTGTTCAGACAACTTAGATTCGCTTTAAGGTTATGTTACCGCCTTTGATTTACTGTTCGGCGACATATTCGTGATTATAGAGGTACAAAAAGCTGACATCAAAAATAAGGGTTATCTTAATCAATAAAGTACAACTGAAACTAACAGCACAAAAACTTAAAAAATAATTACGTCTACGCCTGAGTGTACCATTCTCTTTCAAAGTATACTATATACTTATCGCTAATTGCTGCTCACGATTTTAATCATGGTTAATTATAATTCTCTGATTTTTTTTTTTTTTTTAATTCCTGAACTTCATATTTTTTGAAGGGATTTGCAGAATTATAGGAAATATTATTTCAGTTCCTGGGATAAATAAAGTGATTGCTTCACTGGAAGTCAATGATTTAATGTCATTTTATACAGAAAATGTTACTAAAGCTGGCAATTTGTTTTTTTTAATTGGTTATTAATTTCGTGATATTTTTGTTTGATGCCAATGTCGTTTGGCCGGTAAAAATAATAAACTTCACTTTTATAAGAAAATTTAATCGTTCTTAAACCATATTTTTAATTCTTACTATGAAAAGGAAAACAAATTATGGTTTAATGCATTGTGTTATTGTTTTTTTTCAAGTAGGTACGACAAAGTAATAATTATCATTTTTCGATAATAATTGTTGCATCGATTTTAAGAACTACATACTAGCGATAGTGAACTGCTTGACAAAATTAAAGGAAAGGACTATTTGAAAAATTAAAGGAATTAAAGGTTTATTTGAAAATAATTTTCATGACCACGTGGAGAGAAAAATAAAACTATGAAAACATTTGTCTCACTCTGGTTTTTATGATTGCAAAATAACAGTACTTTAAGGAAAATTCTGTTTATAAAAATTAAAAACTTGAAACCACATCACCAAACAAACTGCGTTGGCGAAAGAGTTGCTCGTCAGCTGGCTTGCCTTTTTTGAAGCTAAGTTGTGAAGCCAGTTGAGAAGCAAGTGGCCTCGTTCAGACTTTTATAAAACTCAATCTGGATAGCTTTTAATGAGATTTTTGTAATTTTATATTTCACAAAGCGGTGTATGAGTGTAGGGGTGTATGGGTGTAGGGGTGTAGGGGTGTAGGGGGGTAGGGGTGTAGGGGTGTAGGGGTGTAGGGGTGTAGGGGTGTAGGGGTGTAGGGGTGTAGGGGTGTAGGGGTGTAGGGGTGTAGGGGTGTAGGGGTGTAGGGGTGTAGGGGTGTAGGGGTGTAGGGGTGTAGGGGTGTAGGGGTGTAGGGGTGTAGGGGTGTAGGGGTGTAGGGGTGTAGTGAAAAATATTGCCTTCAAATAAAGTGAGCTTTTATTATAAAGAGACTGGAAAGTTAGTCAAAAACTGTATATGCACCTTAATTTACACTCAAATGCTAATAAACGGAGTTATCGGCAAGTTATCTTTCCCTTGTGAATTGGGAGTATGATTTCTGCCACTTATACGAGCTAAGTAAATCAACAGGGAAAGTGGTTTACCGAAGGGTGAAACAATAAAAGATAATTTACGTTTTAATTCACGACTTATCTCTTAATCCATGCTTACAAGAGAGCTCGAAATTTACAGATGAGTTAAGCGCTGACATAAAAATGTCATGTCTTGAGTGCTTGAAGGGTCAACAAAAAATATTTAAGAAAAATTGTCAGATGGGAAATATTAATTCATAAAGGACGATAGTTCAAATACTTATTTTTATTTATATTTATTAAATGTTCATATAATATTTATGGCCGATTTAATGAAGGACTTTTAAATATTTAAAAAAGTCATTTAGCCTTTGAATGGGGATTTTTGGTTTCACCAACTGCTTTCAAATTTAAGAGGCTTTTAAACACCCTTTTACATTAAAATCTCATTTTCGTCTCATTAAATTTTAAGTCTCGTGAAACTTATCACATCCCTTTTTTTAACTTTTGTTTCAGATTGGAACTAAAAATTATGAGTATTAGGTTAATTTTGGTTTTCTTTTTAGAATAATAGATTGGTCATCATCTTCTGAGGATGAAGATGAAGAGCAACATGAGATTCAACGCCAAAGAGTATTCCGCGTCCACAGGATTTGTTTTCAGTAGCTAGATACCCATGCAGAAATTATGTATGTGAAGGTCTTAAGAAAGAAAACAAATATAAAAGTGTTTTAAATTGATTTATATTTGAGTGAATGATTTAAAAAAAAGTAAAGATAATTGTGCGTGTATGTTCGCGTATCGCGCAACAAAAATCAAATTAAAAAATACACAATTCGCGAGGAAAACACGCCCCCTAGTGAAATATTCATAATAAGTCCTCGCCGATGTGCCTGATGCTTGGATTTTGGGGTGTACTTTTTTTTTTACAATTATCATTCGAAATATAAAAAAATTGAATACACTTTAATATTTTTTGTGCGCGTAATAATTCTTTTACTTTTTGTGGCAACAAAATTGCTGCCAAGTAGCTAGCACACACACAATTTTTTCATTTCATGACATTTTGTATTTATGAATAATGGTGGATTTACATGTATGAACGAAGTTCTTCTGCATTTTGATATTTTCTCTATATCTAACAAATATACATTTTGTATTTGGCATCCATTTTTTTGTGCAGAAACCAAATACAAAATGTATATTTGTTAGATATAGAGAAAATATCAAAATGCAGAAGAACTTCGTTTCTGCATTATAGGAAAGTCCCATAATGCAGAAATGAAGACGAACATGTTCATCTTCTTGATAGTTCTCTTTCACTCGCTCGGATTTTTTGTATACATCTGTCCTGCTCTACTTTTCTGCATTTTGCAGATGAAGGTACATGTAAATCCACCATAAATGTTGTTTCACTTTTTCTCGTATACATATGAAATATAAGAGGAGCAAAACCTATGTTTTGTTACAGGGATGTAAGCAAACTCAATTTTAACTAAAATATCACGAAAATTTCCCTTTTCTACATTAGTGAAACTGAAAAAAGTTAGTGGTCTGTTATAATTTAAAGGGAGTTTAGATAAAAACAATTTTAGTTACTGTTTATGAAATTGGCCATTAATAAATTAAACAAATATTTAAAAACAAAAATGTTGCCTTGTGTACCGAAATCAGAGTTGGGAATGGTAACACATTTGGGAAAGGTTACACATTTCTTATCAAAACCGTGATTGTCCAGAAAATACAATTTTTCTTAATGGATTTTTTTTTTAAATTTTGTGATAGGTACATTTTGTTTGGTTCTACAACTTTTTTGAACAAGCTTTTTTTTAATACTCTAGAAAATATCTAAAATCACTTAACCTACATTATGTAGCTATATCAGGATTAAACAGAAAAATTACAAAGTTGTTTTAGAGATACCTAGCTATGGACTGTTCGAATAAAGAAGATGAGGAAATTAAAAATAAGCAATGTTTTCTATTTCTTATAATTATAACAATTTTCCACAATTTTTCGAATGTTTTTGATTGTACCCGAACGTTTGCGTACGTTTGCAAATATAACCCAATATTTTCGAGGCATGTGAACAATTGCTAAAGTTTACGAACGTATTCGAACGCTTTCGAATGAATGCGATGCTAAGGTAACTGTTTGTGAAAGTTTACGAGCGTTTGTAAAAAATGTTTTCATTTTTTTTCATGATTTTTTGCATTTTTGTCATGGTTTTTCTCATTTTTTCATTTTTTTTTGTGATTTTTATTCTTCTTGGATTTTTTTTATTTGTGATTTTTAATTTTGTTCATCTTTTTCCATTATTTTTCACCATTTTTCGAACTTTTTGGAACGTGTGAAAACGTTTGCTAACAACTGTGAACGTCTGCGACATAAAACTTGCATCGATATCTGAAATCTTTAGTCTTTGTAATTTTGTTTTTTGAGACACTTTTTTGTATGGGGATGAGACAACTGTCTTCAAAAAAGTGCTTTATCGTTAAGCCATTCGGATTCGCTATACAATTGTTAGTCCCCTCCAGATTTCTGCCGACAAACGTACACAGAAATAATTGAGAGTTGTAAGTCACTAGGCCCTAGTTCTCCCACGAGCTGTTGCGCCATAATGTTTATTTTTTGAGACATCTGTATTTTTTGTATTATCTGTGGTAGGTATATATTTGTTCATTGTACCAAGCTCATGTACTAGTACCTACCTCCAGTTTATGTGTAGCTCAAATATTTGGCAACTAACTTAAGAAGGCACCTTATTGGATCTGTTTCTATTTTAATTTCTCTTTTAAGGTTTGATAACAGTCATGCCAGTCTCTGTGTCTCAAATCCATATACCTAAGCAATTTATCCAAAGAAATGAAAATGCTCTTTATCGAAATTCAAAAGACATACCTACTTTATTTATTGAAGTAGGTATTTGTAATATTAAATTCAATAAAAGCAAAATAATTGCCTTTTCTATGGTTTCATTCAAAACTTGTACACACAATTGATTTGCACTTATGGAAATTGAAAATTTATTAATTCAGTCTTGAACAAAATATATTCTATACACTACAATTTATAAGTACATAAGCTGTCTGAATATAAATATGTATATGTGTATACTATATGTTTATGTAGGTATGAAGATATAACTCATTCAAATAAGAGAAGATCGAAAACTCTATACCTACCAGGAAAGGTTACCTTAACAAAATCATTATCTGTCGCCATTATCAACAGCATCATATTGAGTAGGTTAGGTACTCCTTCGATTTTGCGCCCCCTTATGGCATGGTTAAGCCAAAAGTATGAAATTTTTATCTTCAATGGCACACGCATTGTGTGAGTGAGGGAGGGTAACTCACAGCCATCATCATCATCATCATAGTGGCAGTCATCATTGAATTGACTACCCTTCCGCGTACTTAAAGCAACAACCACGCACCACATTTCAATTCTCACAATTCAACTCATACTCGATTCAAACAACTTCACATGAGGAGCCGCACCTGGTTAAATAACTCTTCGAGCTCGGCTCGTTGTGTCCTTGGTCGTCATCATCCTCATCCTCATCCTTATCAATCACACAATCGTATACATCATCACTCGTTTATTTAAATCGAAAATTGGCTTTCTCTTATATTGTTGTTCGAGTATATGCTTTTGTATCTGCACTTGTACGCGCTAGTATGATTGAATACCTGAATGAATGAATGAATAAGTGAAAAAAAAACATTCGATATAAATTCGATAAATTTGCCGATTCAGGGTGAATGCGTTGAGGAAGTTTCAATCCTGCCAACTCATAGCCTTATATTCTGTATGTGGCATTCATAACGCAATTGGATTCTTAAGAAAACAATAGCATCATTTTTTGTACGCAGGAGATATCTTTATTTTTTTTTTTGCCAACAGGAACAGGACTCGTCCATCATTGATATGAGAAGAGGAGTAGGATTAAAAGCAACTCATATTCAATTACCCATGAACTTTTTATACAGGAATTATGTTGCTTTTAATAAAAATAAATTTCTTAGGCTCAATATAGGTTTCTTAAAAAACAACTCTATTTTTGTTTTTAATAATTAGTAATTTTGCGAGTTTCGGCATCTTTTCTAAATTGTATCAGCAATTCAAATAAAAAAAAACATTAATTAATACAGACTCTTCACATTAAATTCGCCTTTTTTGCGAATCAAATTCACCTGTTGTAAAATGATCTACTCTAGGTAGTAGCCCGTAGCGTAATGGTAAGTGCGTTCGACTGTCACGCTGAAGGTCTGGGTTCGCTTACCAGTCTCGTCCACCTTAAAACTAAAAAATCTTTTTTCAGGGCTACTGCCTCTAGCGAGGAATTGACAAATCCTCCAAGAGTATCACTTGTCACAAATAAGTGCTTCTCGTCTAGCCGTTCGGATTCGGCATACAATTGTATGTCCCTTCCATTCCTGTCGACAGGCGCACACAGGAATGGTTGCGAGTTGTTAGTCACTAGGCCCTGGTTCTTCACGAGCCGTTGTGCCACCCGATTTATTTATTTATTTTAGGCTTCCAAAAGTTGAATCTGATTTGCAAAAGGGTGAATTTTATTTGCAGAAGGCTGATTTGCAGAAATGTGACATTTACATTTTTAGTTTTTGTTTTATGATAATTTTTTCGAAAGGACAAATGTTGCCATAGGTCGACAAGTAGTTTCTTAATCTCGTGACTGAAAGCTATTAGAAAACAAGGTGACTTGCATATATGTATGGTGGGACCAACAAAGCTAGAGCATGTATGTTGGGTTGGGACTTGGGAAGATTAAAATTGAAAGGACCCTATTCCGTCCTATAAAAAAAAAATATACATTTTTGAAGTGCCAGTTATCGCGTCTTTTGTTTTTTTTTTAAATATAGTTGTTTTAGCTTCTGAAAAATAGCTTTTCAAACTCAAAATTTTCATGAAGAAAAGGAAAAATATTTTTTTTTTTAAATCTTACGTTTTAAGTACAATTTTCTATTTAAAATTCATCAATTCATTCATTCATTTAAAATACTAAACGAACAAACTTTCTCATAAAACTAAGATGAATCCGTTCTAAGATGTGGTCGATGTGCAAATCATATTAAGGAAAAAATGTGTATTTTTGAATTTTATGAAAATTTTGACAAAAGAACCTCAAAAATTAATCCTTTACAGTATTATTTAGTTCCTTATTTAGTAAAAAAGAAAATAATTACATATTTATAGAAATAAAAAAAATATTGATTTTTTTAAACATTTTATCATTATTTTATTTATTATTAAATGGATTTGTAACTTAATCAATTTTGGCTGATTTTAAGTAGCTTTTTAGAATAATATTGGTCCGTTTTAATAATATAAAGTTTTTGCTCTAACTATAAGAAAACATGCAGATGTTTTTAACTCTAAAACTCTTAAATTTTAACGATTTCTTAAACACATCTTAAGGTTCGAATTCGAAGACTATTTGTTGATACATATTTGGACTACTTTTAGTTTGTTTAGCACGGTTTTTAAGGACCGCTTGCTGATACGAAACATAAATATTTATGTTCAACATTAACGGTTATGTTCTATACTTTTTCCTCAGCATAAACTGTCACACAAGTTCTTATGTTGAACTTAAATGCTTTAGTTTCGTTTCAGAAAATGGGCCTAAATGTTGTTTTCACCAATCCAAACTTCATTTAAATCACCCAACAATTTTGGAAGTTGTAGGTTTTTGTGTAGCAATAAATCATTTTGTTTAAGCTTTTTATAATCTTCAATAGGACATTTTTTACTAACGAAGAAAATTCCTATATATTTCAAATTAATGTGTTGTGCAAAAATTTAATTAACTTCAAAAAGTCCAAAGATTCAATTTCTTTTTCAGAGTTCTGAGTTTGAAAAATAATATTTAAAAAATTTTAAAAACCCTCCCAACTTCGGGGAATTATAGACTTAAACATTTGTCTGATCAAACCTAAACATTTGGATGCTTATTATTACAGATAAAATTGTACTAAATTTTGAAAATTTGCAGTTATAGACAAAGCTTTAAGTCTACAATTGAAATAAATGTAGTAGCTTTGAAATTTTAGAGCGAAGTTTTTATCAGGACTAAAATCGGCAATAACCGAAAAATTGTCTTTATGATTTTTACTATGGTTGCACTGGTTATTAGACCAAAAAATCATAGCTACCGGATTTGACGATAGGCCTAACATATAGCAAGATTATCAAAATAAATTTTTCATAATTTGTTGGTCTTCCCACCCCATAATTTTCTTAGCATTATCAATTGAGTTATTTCTACAAAATTTCCCCAGATCGGTAGGTATAGCCAAATCAAAGATAAATGTGTTTTTTTTCAAGTTTGTGGTCTAACCCCACCGGGAATTGTTTGGGCACTTACGCATATAGCTAATATTGATTGAACTTGGACTAGTGTCGCTGTATATAAGGAATCTCCCATAATTTGCCACAAAAACCTAGAAAATTTATGTTGATAACTCAATATGACATGACAAAAATTGTATTGGAGAACGTTTCTATTTCCCTTATAGTACGGGAGGTGACCGTAGGTTAACCTATCTCATCGCGGCTTCAGAAAAGAATGATGCCAATTCATAGCTTTAGTCTTAACATTAACAAAACCGCTGGTCGGACAAGGTTTTTCAGGTGCCAATGGGTAGCCCGTAGCGTAATGGTTAGTGCGTTCGACTGTCACGCTGGAGGTCTGGGATCGCTTCCCATCCTCGTCCACCTAAAAACTAAAAAGTTTTTTTTCAGGGCTACTGCCTCTTGCGAGGAATTGACAAATCCTCCAAGAGTATCACTTGTCACGAATAAGTGCTTCTCTTCTAGCCGTTCTGATTCGGCATAAAATTGTAGGTCCCTTCCATTCCTGTCGACAGGCGCACACAGGAATGGTTGCGAGTTGTTAGTCACTAGGCCCTGGTTCTTCATGAGCCGTTGTGCCACCCGATTTATTAATTTTTTATGGGTAGAAAACGCACGTTTTCGGTTGCATTTTTGGCTAAGGATACCTAAACCATGATGGATTTTTATAAATGGGGTATCAAATGAAAGCTAAGACTACCCTCTTTACAAAACCAGTGGTCGGACAAACTTTTGTTGGTTGTTGTGGCGAGTCCGACCACTTTTGTAAAAACATCTATTTTTGTATCCATTGCGTTTAACTATGCTAAAATATTTCATATAGCCTAGAAAAACGCTTTTACCACTTAAATGCATTTTAAATGCAAACGTTAAAAAAAGCTCTTTTTACAAATGTGGTCGGACTCGCTGCAACAACCAACAAAAGTTTGTCCGACCACTGGCTTTGTAAAGAGGGCAGTTATACATATAGTACACAAAATCCTTCGAAAAAACAAATGAAGAATCAAAAGAGTCTATAAAAATATCTTGTATATAGGAATGGAGGGTATTTTTTTTTTTTTGAAAGGAAGAGGGGTGGGAACACACACTCCCTCCTGAATATTTGTATATAGACTCTTGAGTTTTGGCACACTTTTTAAATCATCATGTCAAGTGTTATAATGTCCTCCTCCCAAAAAAGCACCCTTTAACGATAGATATTTTTTTTTGACACCTCTTATTCTTGGTTTTCTGGAGAAATGGATTGATTATTTATACCAAGTTTCATCAACGTACCATTTTTTCCTATAGTACCTATAGTTATGAAAATTAGTCTAAGTTATTCCTATCGTCTTGATTTAAGTGTCATTAAGTTCTCCATTAAAAACTACCTTAAAATAATATGCCATATGCATGGATTGTACCAAAGAAGTTTTGTCTGTTTGATGCACACTAACCTCCCCCTCCGAAAAAAACCTCTCTCTTTTGTCTTCATTTGTATAGTTAATGTAATATAACGTTTTCACCAATTTGATGTGCAAATAAATTGGTTCTTGTTGTATTATAACTGTCCCTATTATAAGCCCACTACTTCTTAAAAGTACTTCCATGCGACACACCTGAATTATTATTATGTACTTAAGTAAAAAGCTCATGGAAATTAAAAAAAAAAATAACAAAAATAAAGAAGAATAAAATAAATAAGAAGAATAAATTAAAAACTCGAAATCCGAATCAATCCGAATAAATATCGCTTTGAAAAGATCCATTTTACTCGTTCTCGTAGGTAGTTATTTTCAATTTAAAAATCATCCTGCAAAGTCAGGGTATTCATCATCATGATGCGTCACAAAATATATTTCCGTTTAAATCCCATTTCTTCAAAATCGTTAAGAATTTTAATTTTCCTATAAATACGAAAGCATCGCGTGTAACATATTATTTATATATCTGCATTCAATTTCAGAATACGAAATGTAAACTCATCGCCATCATCATCTCGTCCAACAGAGTTTTGTTTTCGAAAACAAAAAATACATACATTATGTATTATGTATTTTATTGGAATTCAAAAGCGCAAAATAAAATCCGAAGCAGTAAAAATCCAATTACATTTCCCATGATTTCAGAGTAAGGAGTATGTATAGGTGATAGGAGCCAGAGGTACCAGGTACCTATCCTGATGGGAATATTGGACATCATGAGCATGACTCTGTGTGGTTCGAATGCAACCAGCACAACATTCAAAGCGGTCAAAGTTTGAATAAACACATCAGGAGTTGAGATTATAAAAGGGTACAACAGGAGGAAGGATAATACCTCCTCCGAGGTTAAGAGGTTTGGTTGTTCAACCGAAATATAGTCAAAAGTGTCCTCCTCGACATGGTCAATTCCAGTTTGTTAGGGTGCCGCAGGATTGATTTTTTTTTTGTTAAGAAGGAATTCGTAAGCTGTGTTTTGTGGCAGAGTTTTTTTTTTATAGTTCGTCGTATAATATGACGATACACTAACCTAAAATGCATTCGGATTACTTTTTTTATATTTATTTTTGTTTCTTCTCAACATTTATATTAATTTTGGGAATGTTACAACTTTTGAGGATTTGATGTTTATTGCTTGTCGTTTCTTTAGAACATCAAACAAGAGAATATTAAATAAGTTCTTAACTCATATAATATTTAAGCCATGGACAATTTCAATTTAACATCAGTAACATCAGTAAAAGTTTTATTTTAAATGAAGAGTATGTTTTCGTTACAAAAAACGAAGCAGAAAAAATTCTTTTTTTTTGTACTTGTATCCTCGGAGAAATGATTTGATGTGGGTGAAAAGGGTTTAACAGTTTACTTTTGAACAATTTAATAGAAATGATTTTATTTATTTATGTATGTACATATATGTAGGACTAGGAAGTGACTTGCAGAAAGTATTAACAAGGTCAAGTTGACACCAAGAACTTGGATCAGGTTGAACAAATTTAAGTTGAAAACTTTTAGGGCTATTATGTCCAAACATTTTGAAAGAAAAAAAATTTGCACTGTCGGAATTTAAAACTTTTTTTTATAGATATGTGCAAGCGAGGGTTGTTGTAAGTTATGAACACAACTTTTCTTATAATAAATCTTTAACAATCTTTTTAAGAAGGGTTTAAATAAGGTGAAAGGATATTTTGTGATTTAAATTTTAATATACCATAAAAAGCCCACAAAAATGTTCTTCAATAATAGAAACGTATCGTGACGTAAGTAAAGGGTTTTTCAACAGGGACGCTATAAACAGGGACAGCAAACGACGCCATATTTCTTGCCGTTCTTTTGACATTTCTCTTTAGTAAGGTTTGCCATTTCATGATGGAAAGATATACGAGCCAACAACGAGCCGAAATTATTAAAATTTACTCCCGAAATTCGGAGTCAGTGGCGTTAAGAGCGCTACGTCCAATTTATGGTCGTCATAATCATCCTAGCAGATCAACAATTGAGCGTCTACAGGCACAGCACAAAATGTTCCCGTGCCAGTGAGACAAATAAGTGCCCGTAGTGTCGAGAATATTGCTGCCGCTGAGGCTTCAGTTGCAGAAAGCCCAAATTTGTCTCTCACACCTCGTTCTCAAGCGTTGGGCATATCTGTGACGTCGTTGTGGCGAATTTTGCGAAAAGATCTTGGCCTACATCCTTATAAGATTAAATTAACGCAAGAACTGAAGCCGCTCGATCACCAGAAGCGTCGTATGTTCGTGAATTGGGCTGAGCAACAACTTGAAAATGATTCGGATTTTCATCGAAAAATCATCTTCAGCGATGAGGCTCATTTATGGCTGAATGGCTTCGTCAATAAACAAAATATGCGGTATTGGTCAGACAGCAATCCACACGTACTCCATGAGTCATCATTGCATCCCGACAAAATTACGGTTTGGTGTGGTTTATGGGCCGGCGGCGTCATTGTGCCGTACTTCTCCCGTGATGATCAAGACCGGCACGTTACTGTGAATGGGGATCGCTACCGTTCAATGATAACCGAATATTTTTGGCCCCAATTGAATGATATGGACTTGGAGGACATGTGGTTCTTACAGGACGGCGCCACAAGCCACACAGCGAATGTCACAAATAATTTATTGGTAACCAAGTTTGGAGAACGTGTTATCTCACGAAATGGTCCAGTCGCTTGGCCGCCTCGGTCTTGCGATTTGACGCCGTTAGACTATTTCCTGTGAGGCTACGTCAAGTCACTGGTCTATGCCAACAAGCCAGCGACGATTGATGAACTTCGTACGAATATCGAATGTGAAATTGCAGCAGTATCGGCCGATTTATGCTTGAAAACCGTCGAAAATTGGGTTCAGCGTCTTCTGGACTTCTGCAAGCGTGCCCGTCGTGGCCATGCAAAAGAAATCGAGTTTCATACATAATGGCATCAAACGTACTTTCACAAGAATAAAGAATTTTATTGATATCTAAAACCGTTTTTGTTTTATATAAAAAAAACTTTTGTAGCGCTCTTATTGAAAAACCCGATATATAGAATAATACATAAGTAGTCTTACTTTTGCCTTTTTTTAAAGTGCGTTCTAGTATTGCTAAAATCGAGATTTACGAATATCGATATCTGAACTAAGAAAATACCGATTTTTTTCGGATGAATAGAAAACTTAACTTAATTAGTATCATTCGTCACGAGTGAAATAAGATCCATCATACGGTTATGATTCTTATGGCCAATTTCATAAACATTCACTAAAATTGCTTTTATCTAAACTCCTTTTAATTTATAACAGACAACTAAATTATTTCAGTTTCACCAATGTAGAAAAGGGAAATTTTTGGGATATTTTAGTTAAAATTGAGTTTGCTCACATCCCTGTATACAAAACATAGGTTTTGCTCCTCTTACATATGAGTATACGAGAAACAACATTACACATAAATACAAAATGTCATGAAATGAAAAAAATTGCGTGTGTGCTATTTGACAGCAATTTTGTTGCCACAAAAATTTATTGGGCGCACAACAAATACTAAAGTGAATTCATTTTGCTTATAAAGGGTCCGCCAAATAACTTTTTTTTTTTGAAAATGCATCATCAACATCGAGCTTCGGCTGTGTGGCACGTAGCGCCGTCTTGTTGAAACCAAATGTGGCCAATATCCTCCTCTTCAATTTTTGTGAACAAAAATTCGTTCAACATGGCCCGATAACGATCGCCATTGACTGTAAGGGCCACTCCTTGCTTAGTTGAAAAAAAAAAAAAATTGCCCAATTATGCCTCTGGACCGAAATCCGCACCAAACAGTGACTCGTTTTGGGTGTATCGGCTTTTCAATGTATGTGTGCGGGTTTTCTGTGCCCCAAATGCGACAATTTTGCTTGTTTACATACCCGCCAAGATCAAAATGAGCTTCATCTGAAAAGATGATTTTTTTGGCAAAATCGACAAAGTAATGTAGCAATATTTCCCAGCGTTGTTCAAGCATAAAAACAACCATATACGTTCAGCGGAAGGATAAAACTAAATATCTGTCAAATCAGACATGAGCTAAGTGTTACCATTCACGAAAAAAGCACTAGTTGAATAAAAAAACGTTAGATGGCGGACCCTTTATTTCGTATGATAATAATAGTAAAAAAACAAAAACAATTGTGCGTTTATTATAAAGTAAAAAATAGACCCTAAAATCCAAGCAGGCACATTGGCGAGGATCAACTATGAATATTTCACTAGGGGACATGTTTTCTTCGCGAATTGTGTTTCTCTTTTTTAATCGGATTTTTGTTGCTTGAAGATACACGCACAATTATATTTACTTTTTATTGATCATTCACTGAAATAAAAATCATTTTAGAAATTAAAACACTTTAAATTGGTTTTATTTCTTAAGATAGTCACATAAATAATTTGTGCATGGGTACCAAGCTATCAGAAAACCAATCCTGTGGACTCGGAATACTCTGGTGTTGTATCTCATGTTTGCTCTTCAACTTCATCCTCAGAAGATGTGTTACCTATTCATTAGTTCCAATCTGCACAAAAATGGGATATTATGTGTATGTTCAGGGGATGTGATGACTTTAAAATTTAATGAGACAAAAATGAGCTTTTAGTTTATAAGGGTGTTTAAAATCCTGTTAAATGTAAAAGCAGTTGTTGAAACCAAAAATCCACATTTTAAGGTTAAATGGCCTTTTAAACATTTAAAAGTCCTTTATGAAATCGGCCATTACTGTTTTAAAATTTAATAAGTAAGTTATTATTATACTAATTGACTCACGTCCCCCCCTCCCCACCTGCGCTAGGACGCTAGGACACACAAAGCTTTCAAAATGTCATCTATTCCAAATATTTTTTTTTCTCTCTTCCTAAAAATCAATATTAGATTTCACAATTTCTCGCAACCACAGCAGCTCTTAACAGTCAGTAAATTTTTTAGTTTACATGACATAAACCAACTCAACCTTTAAGGCCAACAAATTATTTAATTTATTTAAAAATCAATAATTAAAAAGAAGTGTGCCCTTGTAAAAGTATTTTGAAGTCGTTCTTAGAGTGAAAACAAATGATATATGTTGAATTTGTTACTTTTTTAACATTTTTGAGTTTAAGATGCCTTATAATTATATTTTCAGTATGAGCCATTTCCCATAAATATAGAATTTTCTTATAAATAAATCACCTAGCTATCCATAGCTGGAAACTAGAACATTCAACGAGGTCCGGTTGCAAAGATATTTTAATTCAAAGTAAATCTAATAATTTTCAACCCAAAAACTAAAAGTCTTTATATAGCAAAAAATTGTCGTAAGAGGTCGCGGTTGACGTTGTTGAATAGGTGACGGACAGGTCTTTGCATTGTCGTTCAAGACTCACCGTTTTTTTTTGAATCGATTTTCAAAAAAAGCATGGACTACCCCCTTATCACCAAAACAAACATTTTTTTTCACGAAAGTCTCTGGAACCCATTGAAATGAACATACATAAGGTTTTGTCAAATGCTATCAGCACATCCAAATCAAACTCTTCTATAAAATCTAGTTTCCGGTACCTATATTTGCATTCAAATTATTTTTTTTTTTTTTTAGTTTTAAAAGGCTTGGACGATTTTGGATGACTACAGTTCCGCAATTAAAGCTTAAAACGCGTTTTTAAAAACAGTGAATCAGTTTTTTAAGAGCTGTTCATAGCTGAAAACTGAATCACTCTATGAGGTCGAGTTGCCCAGATATTTGAATTAAAATTAAATCCATTATTTTCGAGATTTTTGAGTTTTGAAAGTTTGGATGACTTTGGTTCCACAAATAAGGCCTGGAAGGTAATGCAGTTTCCAAAACGCATTATCAATTTTTCGACAGCTATCCATAGCTGGAAACTAGAACATTCTATGAGGTCTGGTTACAAAGATATTTGAATTCGAAACAAATCCATATTATTATTTTCGACTCGAGGGAAGCTATAATTTTCTGGGGATTCTAAGGAACTTTTTATGAGAAGAGATATTCTTGGAGGACTTTTCACTTTTGCAAATAGTAAGAAGTAGGCAGTAACCAAGAAAAAAAGTTATTATTGCTTACACGTTGAATAGGCTGAAAATAGGATGCCTTTTTTGTTAGCGAGGTAGTCAGCACTTACAATTACGCCATTGGCTATATACATCTTACTGCTCTTGCCAAAATAGAAACTGAAAAAATCAAGAATCTGTTGCAGTTTGACAAAGTTAAAGCCAGTTAAATGAAACGAGACCGAAAATCATAAACCCATTTTAAGCCGAAAATGAGGCGAAAACGATAAAGTTAGTAGGTACCTCCAAAGTTTTTCGGCTAAGAATTAGCTCAGGAACTCATGGTTTTCGTCTGTACAAGTTATTTGTATTAAACGGTGCAGGGTCAAAAGTCCACAGGTCAAAAGTCCATACTGAACTTTTGTCCCACTAGTGTGAGTCAAACGTCCAAAAAATCAATTGTGGACTTTTTACCCACCCCGATGGACCAAAAGTCCACACAAAAATCTTGTGGACTTCTGGCCCATCGACTGTGGATTTCGGACCCACTTCAGTGGACCACTTTATAGAAAGTATTCTTTAACAAGAGTGCTTTGGGTGGGGTGGCCCACATCGACGGTTCAAAGGATTTTAACTCCCTTTATGGGCCCTCTCCCCGCTCACGCGACACCGTCGCTCCGCTTAGGGTATGCTCAGTCGCCAGGCAGGCGCCTATGTTGTCAGTTGGTGTACTTTAAGTTTATATGTATTTAAGAGTATACAAATTAATAGCATTCGACAGACAACCACGAGATCTGATATGCTCCGTTTTGTCTCCGACTCTCTTCCTTATTTTTATAAATGATCTTTTGTCTGAAACTTCTAATCCATTAAACTGTTTTGCTGACGATAGTACCCTCAGCTCCTCATATTTGCTTACAGATTCTCATCCATGTCCTTCGGATGTGGAACTTGAACGGCAGACTATGATAAGCTCATTAAATTCTGATCTCGACAGCATTGTCCAATGGGGAATCAAAAACCGCGTAGAATTTAATGCTTTTAAAACTCAATGTTGTCTCCTGTCGTTAAAGTGAAACCCACCCCCAATGCCGCTATCCATGGGCGGCACTTGCATCGAGGAAACCGAACAGCTCTCAGTTCTCGGTATGTGTGTCACAGACCACCTTTTGTGGAATGACCACATATTTGATGTCGCCAAAAAGGCTGCTAAGTGTTTAGGTTTTCTCCGTAGATGCAAGAAGTTTTTTTTCCCTTCTGATCTGGCTGTGATCCACAAAGCCTTTATTCGTCCAAAACTTGAGTACAATTCTCATGTTTGGGCAGGAGCTCCAAAAACTCACTTGAGTTTGTTGGACAGAATTCAAAAGAGAGCTTTAAAAAAGATCTATAACAGAAACAATTACATCTCTCGAACACCGCCGTAATGTTTCGTGTCTTTCTCTATTTCATCGCTATTATTATAATCAGTTTTCTAGTGAAATAGCCTCCCCTTAAACAACTCAACCGTAATAATCGCACTTCTAGGAATGCCCATCAGTTCACCCTCGAGCCCAACTTCGGACGTACTGTAATGTACAGAGATTCTTTCTTCAGTCGCACTACACGAATGTGGAATGCTTTACCTGACTCGACTTTCCCCTCCCATATCGATGTGCAAACGTTAAGAACCAATCTGCATCGGTATCTCCTTCTAAATCCTCTCCTACTTACCTAATCGCTCGTGCTGTGTTAAAAACATTTTAAGGGTAGCCATAACCCCTTTTGTGCGTGTGGAATATAAAAAAAAAAAAAAAATAAGGGTTGCAATTAGGCAACGAGGAGTTCCGGAAGTCTACTTGCGGAGTATCATGGACATGTACGAGAAAGTTAAAACAAAGGTAAGATGCTCCGCAGGAATCACCAAAGAGTTCCCTATTAAAGTAGGTGTGCACCAGGGAAGCGTCTTGAGTCCTTTGCTCTTTATTACTTTTTTTGACTTTCTGCATGAGAATAAGGTGACGGACCCCAAAGTGAATCAGTTATTCTTTGCTGGAGCCATCATAAGTGAAGTGAAGATCTTGTGTCCTTGCAACGAGCACTTGATGTATGGGTGGATGTTCTGGAGGGAAATGGATTACCACATTAGCGCGAAAAAAGACAGAATACCTATGCTGTCCAATTTCTGATCCACACAGGCCTATTCGGGACATCTATTTGAATGGAACAGTGCTTCCCAAGTGCGAAACGTTGAAATATCTAAGATCAATGATCAATAGCGAAGGATCTTGTGATGACGACATTGTGTCCAGTTCATTATGGACTTTGGACCTGTGGACTTTTGACCCTGCGCTGTATTAAACTGCATTCAGTACATTTATATTTTATTAACTAAATTCAAAACACATTGCTTCTATTTATTATCTAACTTTTTATTATTAATACAGTTAATTGGCAGTTATAAGATTTCACTGAAGCTTGTACAATTTTACGCACACATCAAACTTAGTTCGCTTTACGCCCGTGCGATACCTATGCAAGATCAAGGTGTACGCTCTATTCCTACGAATAAAGTTCTTAGTACAGTAATCATGTATGAAGGAGTTAAATGGGCAGATGTTTGCGACTTTGTGTACTTTTTTTTTTTTGAAAATTTACTTTTAGTCAGTTTTTCCGGTTTTAAAGTTGAAACTTTTAATGAGAATCAAGTTCATTTTGAAACAAACTTAAATATGCATATCACTCGATATTCATTTAAACGACCTGACGAACAACAGGTAGAGCTCATTAGCATATTTCCATTCGTCTCTGGCACATCAGAGTTTAAATCTACTCTAGGATCTACCATCCTAACCTATGTATATCTCAATTTTACTATATGTGCATTAGTTTCTAAATGCAATGGCATGTTCCTTAGCATCATTCCAACTCTTGATTTGTGGAGAGAAATTTCAAGGTATACCCGATTCTGTCTAAAGAAAAAAAAAAAGAATTATGTCAATGTACGGATGCAATGTGCGATGTGCTTGGCCTACTAAAATATGCATAAATTCGAAAATATACGACTACAACCGCATATAAAGCCAACAAATTCTGGGAATAGAAGAACTCCCCGGGGAACTATAACACGACTGGAGCCTGGAGTGTCGCGTCGTCGTCATCGTCCTTGTCAGTTGGAGGTCGTGCAGCAGAGATGGAACTTGGAATATCCTTCCCGATATGTAAAATGAAAAATGCACTCCAGAATTCTGATTTGTACATGCAGCTGCTTGGCTATTTGGTAGGAATGTATCTAGCTATTACTCTACTCTACTAGCTATGGTAGATGATAATCTGCGGGTTCTATAGTGTACCATGTGCTACATGACTTTCGTACGTTGGATTATACAACCACGCACGTATGCACATCAAAATGACTCAACCATTTCGCACTCCTTCACAAAAAAAAAATCAAATATAGTTATAGTCTAGGCCAGTAGAGTTTAAATAAATGAGTAAAGAGGACCTTACACATTGTTTTACCAAAGCAGATAGTTGTGCAGCTACCTCCCCTTTAAATTGCACTAATAATAATAATAGACATTTATTAATTTAATAATGAAAAAGAAATTTAAATATTAAAATTACTTTGGTTTTAAGTGGAGTGAATTATCCAGAAATTATTGTGTTTCGCCCAAGCTATAACTGTGGGCGCTTCAGTCAGTCTGTTATACCCTACTAAGACACAAATTTTGGTCGAAACACAATAATTTCTGGAGTTGAGGTCACTTGTACTTTTTATTTGAAGTATATTAATTTAAGCTTGACTTTAACTTCGAATGAAGTAGAGAAATTATGTTTTTAGCCGTACTGCACGAATGTGGTCACTTATTATTTTTTATTTTTGCTTGTCTCTTATAGGTGGTTGTAACAAAATGTCAAATGCAGTCGGACATTAGCTTTTACTATGACCAAACATTGCCTTAAATGACAATCTGAATTTCAATCCGCAAATAATACACCATCAATTTAAAAGTCTCACCTTAAATGCAGTTCTACCTCCCAGAGTATAAGCGAGCAAACATCCTTTTTGTACAAAAAAAAAAGTAATATTAAGCCAACGAAACTAATGGACAGATTTAAAGAAAAAAAAAAAAAAGAACTACGAAAATAGCTATAAGGCTTACGACAGATTACGTATTTTGTATTTTCTTTTAAGAGTTCCTTTAGAATTCGAATTGAAAAGTTTATTTGACAAAAATTGTTTTAACCTTAACTTACACAAAATGGAACATTTAAAAAGTTCTCAAATGAGAAGACATTTTCAAATGAACCAAACTGCATTTAAAAGGTTTTTTACCTAATTGATTTACGCTTGAATCAACTGTTTATTGCTTTTGCTCTTCTAGTTAAAAAGAATTCTTAATAAAAAGGAAAATGGTTTTTGATGTGAAATTAAAACCATCCGATGATGACAAAACTGAAGTCGTAGGATACGATAGATAAATGATTAAAATGCGCACTCAAAAATGTAATTATTCTTTGATAGGTAATTTCTCACTTATCAAGGTAGGTAGGTAGAGATGGCGGTCACAAGCGTCCTCGCTCGATGACCCAATTAACGCTGTAATGCGCCGCTTTGATACCATAACTCGTTTGACCTGTGGATTAAAAGAACATTTTTTAAGATAATGAGGGTATTTGATGATAGATCTCCCAACGGATCACCGCCTACGCCCGAGCTCGGCTGCAGTATGCTACGCTAAGCAATTTGCTGATTTGCCCAGGACGCATACGATCTGATCCCTTAGGGTGATCATCTAGTCGCACACTCGGTAATGGTAATCTCTGTACACCTCCGTCTGTTTGCACAACTTGACTTAACGTTACCAGAGAAAGTACCACCCGCCTGTATGACCAGACGCTTTTATTGCATTTAGACATATGATGAAACTTTAAGGATTTGGACATAGGAAAAACACCGGTTAGGACCAAAGTTCGCAACTCAAAACCATCTACACTGTGCAAACTAGGCAACTTGTTGACTGGTATTGGAGCGAAGGTTGGCACAACCGTGTGATCGTCCGGTCCTCGTGCACCACGAGCCACCTTCAAAAACCAGTAGTCATAGGAGTTTGAGGAAGAAAATTTAGATTTAATGGAAAGCGAATAAATTAGGCCTTAGTTTTTTTTTTAAACACAGATTCAAAGTTAAAAATTCACTTTCTGATAAACTATCGAAATAGACTTAAGAGCTTTTACCTTTTGAGCACAGATATTATACATACTATATATACATACATTAGAGTGTCCGTTATTTCCCAAACTCATGTTTTTGGATAGCACACCCCGTCAATCGATTATGCCGAAAGAAAAAATTATTGACCAAAAAAAAAAAAAAATTTCCGGGGTCATTAACCCGTGCTTCTCCATTCATGCATTCATTCATTCATACAAATTTGTATGGGAATTTTACACTTTTCACATTATTTTTTTGCTATCGAAGAACCTTAAATGGCAATATAAAAGTATTGTATTTCTTAGTTAAAAAATTTCAAAAATGATTGAAAAAAATTATAAATAAGGTTAATAATAGCAAGTTAACATTAACCCCGTAACTATTTTCTGGGGGAAAAATTAAACAACGATTTTAGTGAAACTCCTTTCTGTCCATAACAGCTATTTGTATGGATCGCTGCAAAACCCGATTTCATCAGCGTTAAATACGAAGCACGATTTTTCTACGTCCAACACATACTCCATTGTAAGGTTGCATCTTTTCGGCATTTCTGGAGCAGCTCTGGTGTCATAAGTGACAGAGTGGGATGTCTTTTCATGAAATTTTTGCTCTGGCACATTTGTATGATAACGGTGATCTTTTTAATATATATTTTCGAGGCATGGTTTCAGCTAAAAATAATTTAAACAGCATAATCTTTAATGAAAAGGCAATATTTAAGTAGAAATATATGTTTACATTTACCCCAAAAATGATGTTTACATTTACCATCATCAAAATATTTTCTGGGGTTAATGTAAACACGACCAAAAAACGATAAGTCCCTTCTAGATTTTAGATTTTTCTTCTTTCAATTTAATCTCTATCAAATTTGACGAATAAAAAGTATATTAAAAAAACCTTACCTCTGAATTTTGTTTAAAAACAATAAGTATTTCTTGAAGCCTTCAAACTTGTAAAACACTTTTATTTTTTACATTCCACAAAAAGCACAATTTGACAACTGAAAACTGCAAACACCCGAATGAGTGAAAAGTATGTGAGAGATATTGAACGCGTCCGAAGGTTTATTTAGGAGATGCATTCAAGACTGAATTATTTGTAAGAAATTTGAGCTCTGTTTACATTTGCCCCTGTTTACATTTACCCACATTGACCTTACATACATACAATATACATATGTAGGGGAACCTGGGGGCACATGATCCCCTGGGAGACTTGATCCCTAGGCATTATCTCCATGACTTTAGTTCTTTTTTTAAAACTTCAAAGTGGCAATACTCTATTTACCTCTGCATTCAAACTTTAGACGTGATTTTCCCCGTCCCAAACAATTATGCTAAAGAAGGCATTGAGTTTTATGTTTTCACTTGAAAAATTGATCCGGGGATCAAGTCTCCCAAAAAAATCCAAAGCAAAGCAATTAAGGCAAAACGCAATATGAAAGCGTTTGTTTCATCATCATCAAAAAATGAAGACGAATTGCCACCATCCCCGGAATCAACGTTCGATGTTTCATTTTATTCATATAGTTTTGAAAACCAATATGAACCTACTTCTTCGTTATTTAATGTTAACTAGCGTTTAGTAGTGTACATACTTTCTTTAAAAAAACGTCGAACATCGTTATATTGCACAGTTATCATCTTTAACAGAACATGGTTATGTAGTTCGTTTTGCAAAACAAAAATTAATAACCAAACATTTAAGTGGCCAGTTCAAGATGACATTTGTTTTCGGACAGCATCAAATCGTAAAGAAAACCAATTCTCCAAGCTCCAACTATCAAGTCCAAGACTAAACGCTTCTTTTGATTGCAATAAGCAAGTCTACCCTATACACGGATCAAGTCTCCCTGAATAGGGCACACTTGGTTACTTTGAATTCTTTTAGAAAAAATACAAAAATGTATTTCATATTTCATAAATTCTATGTGTAACTATACAATATGATAAACAATAAAACGATTTATATACCATAACATTTTGAAAGCAAAATATCTTTTATTATTCGAAATAATCAAACAATTAAAAAGTGGGGATCATGTGCCCCCAGGTTCCCCTATAGTACATACATATACAAAATAAATAGGAACTTCAGTTAATTTTTTTTAGGAAAAAAAAGTAAAACCAAAAACTAAAACGCAGCGAAGAAATTCGCAGAGGAGAAACGTTTAAACTTACTTTCTGGCCTTACATTTTGCAAATTCAGAAATGAGATCAAAAAAGTCTAAAGTTTTTTTTTTTGTAAAAAGTCTTTTTTGTAAAAAAGTTAATTTTTTTTTTTTGCTAAAAAGTTATTTTTTTTTTTTTTTTTTGAAAAAAAGTTGTTTTTTTTTTTTGTAAGAAAGTTGATTTTTTTTTTGTAAAAAAAAGTTTTTTTTTTTGTAAAATCACATCGCAGCGTTATACAGTCTGTTGAAAATTTATCTCAGAGAAGTAAAAAAAACACTAAACTTTTGAAGTGACTAAAACAAAAGATACTTTATTAATTATCAAAAAAAAGACAAGAAATTAGTTTTTGAAAGAAACTCAAAAAATTTTAGTTCTATTCTTCTTCGTTTTAATTTTACTTCTCAACCGAAATTGTCTTCCGCTGAGGTCCGTTATATTTCTTCTGGAATATCATGGAATTCGATTTCAACTTCCAGTCTAGTTCGCCAGTGTTGGCGTAGTTGACTATGGTAAATTCAGATTGGAGTTACTACTTTTTTCAGCTTCCGTTTTGGCGTTGCTACTTTTCGCAACAGTTCCCCCCGGTACGAGAATTCCCGGTAGGGTTGTTCTTGTACCACCATCTTCTTTATAAACTTCTAGCTTCGCCAATTTAACTGCAGGCCGCTCCAAAACTCCAATGTTGGTCTGAACTGTAGCGCTGCGAACTTGTCCATCAGTTGACGTCTTCACGGCAATCACCCTTCCTTTCGGATAATTGTTTCTAGGAAGGTCTTTATCCACGATGATAACAACGTCTATTTGAGCTGTTCTGAATAATATTATCTCAGCTTCTTTTAATTCTTCACATGATAAAATTCCAGTAGTTGAAAAATTAGGCTGTAGCTTTAGTTTTATGTTTAGGAATCTATACACGTATGCTATGGTTCTAAGCAGTCTGTTCCATTGTGAGAATCTTTTCAAGTCAATGAATGGTTGTGACGATTGATGCACACACAAGAGTTCTTCAGCTACTACTTTCTTTGGTGAAACATCCTCTGGCCACTCGTCCTCCTCATGTAATAAGAAATTTGGACCACTAAACCATCGGTTCTCGAACTCAAGCTAAGGTGGTCTTGTCCATTTAGTGGCGTCATCAGCAACATTTAATTTTGATGGTATATATCGCCAATTCCCGCCTTTATCAGTGTCTTGTATTTCTGCTACTCTGAATGCCACGAACTTGTTGTATCGATGAGGATTTCCCATTATCCAACCCAACACCGTCTTAGAATCAGTCCAGAAATATATTTTACTTATGCTTGTTGACAATTCATCAGAAAGTTTTCGGGCGAATCGGCAACCCATGACGGCTGCATCCAGTTCTAGCCTCGGAATCGATCGCAGTTTTATAGGGGCAACCTTCGTTTTTGCTCCTAAAAGTGTGCATTCAATTTGGGTTCCGCTGCTTACTCGAATGTACGCTACAGTTGCACAAGCTTGTTCCCCTGCGTCCATGAAAATATGAAGATGTACAGTAGCTCCATTCCAATTCGGAAGATGTTTCAACAGGCATCTTGGTATGCGACATGTTTCAACTTGTGGAAGTACCTTAAGCCATATTTTCCAAGCTTCGAACTGCTCATCATTAATCGGAACGTCCCAATCGATTCGGCTGCGCCAGATTTCTTGTAGCAAAATCTTGAGATAAACCAAGAAATGTGCAATTAAACCTAACGGATCATAGATGGACATGAGGATGCGAAGAATCTCTCTTTTCGTTGGACGGCGTTCCCCTTTCAACACACTTTGGTTGCCTTTGTTGTATCGCAAAGAGAAGGTGTATTCGTCACTCTTCAGAACCCACCACATGCCAAGTACTTTCTCCATAGAAGAACCTGCGTCCGGGTTCAAATCAAAACATTCGTCAGTAGGTTTGGTATTAAGCGCCTTCATTACCAGCGAGGAATTGGATTTCCAATTTCTGATTTCAAAGCCCGCTTTAGAATGTATTGTTGTGACTTCCTTTGCTAACTGTAAAGCTTCAGCTTCGCTGTCTACGCTTTCCAAAAAATCATCAACGTAATGACTTTCTACGATAATTTTCACGGCTCTTGGATAATCGTCTTTATGTTTCAGTGCATTACGATTCTTTATATATTGTGCGCAGCTGGGGGAGCAGGTAGCGCCGAAAGTCATAACTTGCATCACGTAGGTGTCCGGTTCATCATTCACTTCGTCTCGCCAAAGAAATCTTAAAACGTGTTGATCCTTTTCAGGAATTTTTACCTGGTGGTACATTTCTTTGATGTCACCGCAAATACATATCTTCTTCTCTCTGCTACGAATCAGAACACCTAGAAGCGATGCATTCCAGTCAACTCCTTTCATCAGTAGCGTATTTAAGGAGACCCCATCAACCATGGCCGCAGCATCCCACACAATCCGTATCTTTCCCGGTTTATTTGGATTACGAACCGGAAAAATTGGCAGATACCAAACCCTGTCATGGTGTTGTTTCAGCTCTTCAGTGGTCAGCTTTCGAATATATTTTTTCTGTTCATAATCTTTTATTTGTTGTTTCACATTTGTTTTTAGCTGCTGGTCACCATCCAAACGTTTTTCAAGACATCTCATCCGTCGCAACGCCATCGGTTTGCTATCTGGCAATTTAAACTTTTCATATCGCCACAAGAGTCCAGTTTCGTATCGGTTCTCTAAATGGTTCGTAGTTTTGCTCAGGATACATCTGGCTCGATCTTGTTCTTTTATATTTTTGAAGTCACAAGGCTCTACTATTCCCAAGTTGTCTACTGAGATGAACTCTTTAACCATTTCGTGAAGCTTCATGTCTGCGGCTTTTTGACATTCACAGATTTGATGACTATTGTCGAAGTTATTTGCTTCTTTAATTTCTTCCTTGTCGAACATCGAGAATATCGTCCAACCTAGTCGACACTTCGCTGCTATTGGATCAACTTCAGAGGCCTCTAATATTTTTGTAGGTACCGCAACATGCCAGTTTCGAAGCCCAATCAATATACCAGGATTCGCATTTACGTAAGAGGTCACTGGCAAATTCTTCAGATGAGAATATCTCTAAGCTAAGTACCTATAATCCAATGACTGCGTTGGTAAGTTGAGTTTTTTGACGGTTCGTACGTTTTCCATTCTGTACCTCTGTGCATTTTCGTGAATTCCAGATATATTCACATCGACCACTCTCGAATGTTGTTCCTGCCTTGAAATAGTGCCACTCCATTTTAAACACAGTGGTGAATTTTCTCCTTCCAATCCTAGCTGGTTAGCAATCTCCTCATTCAATAAGGTACTAGAGGATCCTTCATCTAGAAATGCATAGGTGTTAATTTGAATGCTATTGTGAGACAGGAGCACGGGTATAATTCTAAAATGTATCGAAGTAAATACAGAATGAATCATACTTAATTCACTGTTGCTTTTATTGCTGCCAGCCGGTTGGTTGGGATTATGCAACAAAGGATGATGTTTTTTGTCACAATTAATCTCTGTGCATGCAATTGGTGCCCAGCATTTGAGCGGATGCCTTTTCAGACACTGTCTACAGAGATTATTTTTTCGTAGTAAGTCCCACCTGTTGGCAATATCGCATCCAAGAAATTGTTTGCAGACTGAAACAGCATGACAGTCTTCGTGGCACACTGGACATTTCTTAAGGCCAACATTCGGTGGCCGTTTATTCGATTTTCTTGTTGTGTCAGCGTGCACGTAAAGCTCTTCTTTTTTATTCCTGTTCTTATGTTGATGCTCTTTGGTACTAAACCATGACATTGATGGCTTCGCATTGCATATATCAGCAGCTACATCTTTAAGCCAGTCACCAAGTACACATATGTTATCTGTATCAATTTCGGATCGCTTATGAGTAGCCCAATTCAGTTGTAGTGTAGGCGGCAACTTGTCGACAAGCTCGGTCATCAGATTTGGATTTTGTATATAGTTCTGAAGCCCTGCTTGTTCCATTGTAGCACACAGATTTCTCACAGCAACCGCATATTCAATAATCGTTTCCATGCGTTCGATTTTAGGTGACGTCATTCTTTGAATTTTTTCCATGTAGTGCTTCATTATAATCTCTGGCCTACCAAAATATTGTCTGAGTGTATCGATGATCTCAGGAACACAGCCAGCTGATGTCAATAAAGCTTCGACGACATCTCTCGCTTTTCCTCGCACACAGCGTTGCAGACGCATTAAATTTTCATTTTTTGTGAAACCACACGCTTCAGTAGTTTGTTGGAAACTGCTGATGAACACAGGCCATTCACCTGGTTTCCCAGAAAAAATAGGTAGATCCTTAGCGACAACATGTCTTGAAGCGATTTGATGCGATGATAAACAAACAGCTTCGCAAGATGCAGAGGGCTCATATATTTTGTTGAAGTGCTGCTCTTCCTTATTCTTTATTGGCAATTTGCCCAAGTTCTTTTCGACGACGTTATTATGAAAAACATTAAATTTTGACTAACCGCACGGTTGAATATTTTCCTGTTGGGTAGTCCTTTCCAAATCGTCGTCTGACATCTCGTCCAAAAGAGCGTGGCGCTTTGCAAGCAACTCTTGTTGTTTCTGTAGAAGAAGCTCTTCCGCCTCCAGCATTCGCATCTTGATCCTGATCCTTTCAGATCGTGTTTTGGAATGGGCTGATGCTATGATTGATGTTCGCCTCTGTGGTTGTTGTTCGGTTTGCGGGTGCAGGCAAACAGCGCATTTCCAATCATCGATCGCGGCAACTTCATCACCAACCTCAGCACATTGATAGTGGATCCACTTTTTGCACATTGTGCACTCCACCATTCTGTCCTCAGTGTAATCTGCATTGCAGACAGGACACTTTTGTCCCACCACTGTTTTGGTCGACGTAGACATTATTTAAATTTATAAATTAAAATTTTTTGAGAATGTTGAAAATTTATCTCAGAGAAGTAAAAAAACACTAAACTTTTGAAGTGACTAATACAAAAGATACTTTATTAATTATCAAAAAAAGACAAGAAATTAGTTTTTGAAAGAAACTCAAAAAATTTTAGTTCTATTCTTCTTCGTTTTAATTTTACTTCTCAACCGAAATTGTCTTCCGCTGAGGTCCGTTATATTTCTTCTGGAATATCATGGAATTCGATTTCAACTTCCAGTCTAGTTCGCCAGTGTTGGCGTAGTTGACTATGGTAAATTCAGATTGGAGTTACTACTTTTTTCAGCTTCCGTTTTGGCGTTGCTACTTTTCGCAACAGTTCCCCCCGGTACGAGAATTCCCGGTAGGGTTGTTCTTGTACCACCATCTTCTTTATAAACTTCTAGCTTCGCCAATTTAACTGCAGGCCGCTCCAAAACTCCAATGTTGGTCTGAACTGTAGCGCTGCGAACTTGTCCATCAGTTGACGTCTTCACGGCAATCACCCTTCCTTTCGGATAATTGTTTCTAGGAAGGTCTTTATCCACGATGATAACAACGTCTATTTGAGCTGTTCTGAATAATATTATCTCAGCTTCTTTTAATTCTTCACATGATAAAATTCCAGTAGTTGAAAAATTAGGCTGTAGCTTTAGTTTTATGTTTAGGAATCTATACACGTATGCTATGGTTCTAAGCAGTCTGTTCCATTGTGAGAATCTTTTCAAGTCAATGAATGGTTGTGACGATTGATGCACACACAAGAGTTCTTCAGCTACTTCTTTCTTTGGTGAAACATCCTCTGGCCACTCGTCCTCCTCATGTAATAAGAAATTTGGACCACTAAACCATCGGTTCTCGAACTCAAGCTAAGGTGGTCTTGTCCATTTAGTGGCGTCATCAGCAACATTTAATTTTGATGGTATATATCGCCAATTCCCGCCTTTATCAGTGTCTTGTATTTCTGCTACTCTGAATGCCACGAACTTGTTGTATCGATGAGGATTTCCCATTATCCAACCCAACACCGTCTTAGAATCAGTCCAGAAATATATTTTACTTATGCTTGTTGACAATTCATCAGAAAGTTTTCGGGCGAATCGGCAACCCATGACGGCTGCATCCAGTTCTAGCCTCGGAATCGATCGCAGTTTTATAGGGGCAACCTTCGTTTTTGCTCCTAAAAGTGTGCATTCAATTTGGGTTCCGCTGCTTACTCGAATGTACGCTACAGTTGCACAAGCTTGTTCCCCTGCGTCCATGAAAATATGAAGATGTACAGTAGCTCCATTCCAATTCGGAAGATGTTTCAACAGGCATCTTGGTATGCGACATGTTTCAACTTGTGGAAGTACCTTAAGCCATATTTTCCAAGCTTCGAACTGCTCATCATTAATCGGAACGTCCCAATCGATTCGGCTGCGCCAGATTTCTTGTAGCAAAATCTTGAGATAAACCAAGAAATGTGCAATTAAACCTAACGGATCATAGATGGACATGAGGATGCGAAGAATCTCTCTTTTCGTTGGACGGCGTTCCCCTTTCAACACACTTTGGTTGCCTTTGTTGTATCGCAAAGAGAAGGTGTATTCGTCACTCTTCAGAACCCACCACATGCCAAGTACTTTCTCCATAGAAGAACCTGCGTCCGGGTTCAAATCAAAACATTCGTCAGTAGGTTTGGTATTAAGCGCCTTCATTACCAGCGAGGAATTGGATTTCCAATTTCTGATTTCAAAGCCCGCTTTAGAATGTATTGTTGTGATTTCCTTTGCTAACTGTAAAGCTTCAGCTTCGCTGTCTACGCTTTCCAAAAAATCATCAACGTAATGACTTTCTACGATAATTTTCACGGCTCTTGGATAATCGTCTTTATGTTTCAGTGCATTACGATTCTTTATATATTGTGCGCAGCTGGGGGAGCAGGTAGCGCCGAAAGTCATAACTTGCATCACGTAGGTGTCCGGTTCATCATTCACTTCGTCTCGCCAAAGAAATCTTAAAACGTGTTGATCCTTTTCAGGAATTTTTACCTGGTGGTACATTTCTTTGATGTAACCGCAAATACATATCTTCTTCTCTCTGCTACGAATCAGAACACCTAGAAGCGATGCATTCCAGTCAACTCCTTTCATCAGTAGCGTATTTAAGGAGACCCCATCAACCATGGCCGCAGCATCCCACACAATCCGTATCTTTCCCGGTTTATTTGGATTACGAACCGGAAAAATTGGCAGATACCAAACCCTGTCATGGTGTTGTTTCAGCTCTTCAGTGGTCAGCTTTCGAATATATTTTTTCTGTTCATAATCTTTTATTTGTTGTTTCACATTTGTTTTTAGCTGCTGGTCACCATCCAAACGTTTTTCAAGACATCTCATCCGTCGCAACGCCATCGGTTTGCTATCTGGCAATTTAAACTTTTCATATCGCCACAAGAGTCCAGTTTCGTATCGGTTCTCTAAATGGTTCGTAGTTTTGCTCAGGATACATCTGGCTCGATCTTGTTCTTTTATATTTTTGAAGTCACAAGGCTCTACTATTCCCAAGTTGTCTACTGAGATGAACTCTTTAACCATTTCGTGAAGCTTCATGTCTGCGGCTTTTTGACATTCACAGATTTGATGACTATTGTCGAAGTTATTTGCTTCTTTAATTTCTTCCTTGTCGAACATCGAGAATATCGTCCAACCTAGTCGACACTTCGCTGCTATTGGATCAACTTCAGAGGCCTCTAATATTTTTGTAGGTACCGCAACATGCCAGTTTCGAAGCCCAATCAATATACCAGGATTCGCATTTACGTAAGAGGTCACTGGCAAATTCTTCAGATGAGAATATCTCTTAGCTAAGTACCTATAATCCAATGACTGCGTTGGTAAGTTGAGTTTTTTGACGGTTCGTACGTTTTCCATTCTGTACCTCTGAGCATTTTCGTGAATTCCAGATATATTCACATCGACCACTCTCGAATGTTGTTCCTGCCTTGAAATAGTGCCACTCCATTTTAAACACAGTGGTGAATTTTCTCCTTCCAATCCTAGCTGGTTAGCAATCTCCTCATTCAATAAGGTACTAGAGGATCCTTCATCTAGAAATGCATAGGTGTTAATTTGAATGCTATTGTGAGACAGGAGCACGGGTATAATTCTAAAATGTATCGAAGTAAATACAGAATGAATCATACTTAATTCACTGTTGCTTTTATTGCTGCCAGCCGGTTGGTTGGGATTATGCAACAAAGGATGATGTTTTTTGTCACAATTAATCTCTGTGCATGCAATTGGTGCCCAGCATTTGAGCGGATGCCTTTTCAGACACTGTCTACAGAGATTATTTTTTCGTAGTAAGTCCCACCTGTTGGCAATATCGCATCCAAGAAATTGTTTGCAGACTGAAACAGCATGACAGTCTTCGTGGCACACTGGACATTTCTTAAGGCCAACATTCGGTGGCCGTTTATTCGATTTTCTTGTTGTGTCAGCGTGCACGTAAAGCTCTTCTTTTTTATTCCTGTTCTTATGTTGATGCTCTTTGGTACTAAACCATGACATTGATGGCTTCGCATTGCATATATCAGCAGCTACATCTTTAAGCCAGTCACCAAGTACACATATGTTATCTGTATCAATTTCGGATCGCTTATGAGTAGCCCAATTCAGTTGTAGTGTAGGCGGCAACTTGTCGACAAGCTCGGTCATCAGATTTGGATTTTGTATATAGTTCTGAAGCCCTGCTTGTTCCATTGTAGCACACAGATTTCTCACAGCAACCGCATATTCAATAATCGTTTCCATGCGTTCGATTTTAGGTGACGTCATTCTTTGAATTTTTTCCATGTAGTGCTTCATTATAATCTCTGGCCTACCAAAATATTGTCTGAGTGTATCGATGATCTCAGGAACACAGCCAGCTGATGTCAATAAAGCTTCGACGACATCTCTCGCTTTTCCTCGCACACAGCGTTGCAGACGCATTAAATTTTCATTTTTTGTGAAACCACACGCTTCAGTAGTTTGTTGGAAACTGCTGATGAACACAGGCCATTCACCTGGTTTCCCAGAAAAAATAGGTAGATCCTTAGCGACAACATGTCTTGAAGCGATTTGATGCGATGATAAACAAACAGCTTCGCAAGATGCAGAGGGCTCATATATTTTGTTGAAGTGCTGCTCTTCCTTATTCTTTATTGGCAATTTGCCCAAGTTCTTTTCGACGACGTTATTATGAAAAACATTAAATTTTGACTTACCGCACGGTTGAATATTTTCCTGTTGGGTAGTCCTTTCCAAATCGTCGTCTGACATCTCGTCCAAAAGAGCGTGGCGCTTTGCAAGCAACTCTTGTTGTTTCTGTAGAAGAAGCTCTTCCGCCTCCAGCATTCGCATCTTGATCCTGATCCTTTCAGATCGTGTTTTGGAATGGGCTGATGCTATGATTGATGTTCGCCTCTGTGGTTGTTGTTCGGTTTGCGGGTGCAGGCAAACAGCGCATTTCCAATCATCGATCGCGGCAACTTCATCACCAACCTCAGCACATTGATAGTGGATCCACTTTTTGCACATTGTGCACTCCACCATTCTGTCCTCAGTGTAATCTGCATTGCAGACAGGACACTTTTGTCCCACCACTGTTTTGGTCGACGTAGACATTATTTAAATTTATAAATTAAAATTTTTTGAGAATGTTGAAAATTTATCTCAGAGAAGTAAAAAAACACTAAACTTTTGAAGTGACTAATACAAAAGATACTTTATTAATTATCAAAAAAAGACAAGAAATTAGTTTTTGAAAGAAACTCAAAAAATTTTAGTTCTATTCTTCTTCGTTTTAATTTTACTTCTCAACCGAAATTGTCTTCCGCTGAGGTCCGTTATATTTCTTCTGGAATATCATGGAATTCGATTTCAACTTCCAGTCTAGTTCGCCAGTGTTGGCGTAGTTGACTATGGTAAATTCAGATTGGAGTTACTACTTTTTTCAGCTTCCGTTTTGGCGTTGCTACTTTTCGCAACACAGTCAGTGAGTCAATATTTATATATTATTATATATTATTTATTTATTTTAATACTTACTCATTTTCCCCATCTGCATGTTACTCGCTGCGTTTTAAAAATTTTACGAAATGTTTGCTCTGTTCTTTATTTTCGGCCTCAACATGCTTCGCCTTTTTCTAAATTCTGCCCCCAAGGCTTTTTTTAACATATTGGAAAAACGAATAATAAACACTTTCACAAAATACGTCACTTCTATTAAAAACTGATAGCTATTTGTTTAATCTTAACCAACAATGCAAAAAAACAATTAAAACAATCTGCACTAGTCCAGATACAACGCGACTCTATTCTCCTTTTCCATTCTCCATCTCCTGTGTAAGCAGGCACTTAACAGTTTTAGTGTGCAATAAGAAAACCTGCACGCTCTGACCCTTATAATTCCGTATAAATATGTTTTTTTTTAAATATTTTCCCATGTTAGTTTCAATATTCAGTGTGCAAAAAAAAAAACTTGCACATCCATTGACTATTGTAGTAGTAGCAGTAGGTAGCACTGCACAGCAACCTACATACCAGTTCTCTTTTTCGGAGACATTTTTTTGTTGTTTTTTTTTGTAGATGAGAAGTCATATACAGAGGTGCGGTGCGTAATACAAAACCTGCACGTTCTAGCCAACATGATGCAGTATGAATAATGCTGCATTTACACGAATGGCAAAATGCCATTATATCTGTCAAATTATAGCCATTTTTCTTTTCATCGTGTAAACGCTCTAAATACTGGCAATATTTTTGCCAAAATAAAATGGCAGAGATAATTTGGCAAAAAAATGCTGCCATTAATATGACTATGTGTAAACACTTTACTGACGCCATTTTCCGAAATTATGCCATTAGGGTGAAATATTTGGAAATTAGGTAGGTAGGATTGAGCTTGCATGGGTCTAGTGGGATTTTTAATTCTACGATATCTTGACTCATGAGTTAAATTTTCCTTGAATGCAACAATGAAAGTGATGTTAGTTAGTGTGCTAGAAACAACTTAGCACGGTTGTGATGGATGTTATTTTGGGATTATTTGAAGAACGTTTGTGGTTGAAATGCAAATGGCAGTACATATTTGATTGCGCAAGATCAGATTACATTTTCTTGCTCCTGGTAATGCGCCCCAGAATGTTGCGCCCTGTGCATTTGCACATCTTGCGCATATGGTTGGTCCGGCCCTGCTTCTGGGCCATCATCACAACAGCGAAGGAGACGTTACGATGTGGGTATTTTGGACCGATGAACTTGATAGTTTAAAGTACCAAGCCGAATGTTTTAAAATCATCTTGTTACTACAAAGCATCCAGCGCAGCGTTGCAATGATATTTTTGGGCGAACTTAATGGATTTGCAACAAAACAACATACAACCCATGTGTTTAAATTATCAATTTTTAGCCAAAATGGTATATTGCTGTCCTTACCCCAAAATTGATCGGAACTCAACATAAAAGAAAAAGTTAGGGGATGACTCACCCGAAAAGTATACAATGAAGGGAAGGAACACGATGAAGCAGTTTTTTTTTACCAGGATCTTCTATGTAACCCGAAAGTTCAATGATGTACTCACAATTAAATTGTCGGTTCTTCTGTTTTACTCCAATCTTTTTGGTCTTTGATGAACATTTTACTTTCAAAGAAAGCAATGAATTAATGTTTAAAGTACTGTTCCATTATAACTACCTATAAAAGCCCAGTAGTTACTTAAATAATAACTGTTGATGTTGAAGAGTAATATTAGTAGAGTAATCGTTTTGGCATGAAGACAATGGAATTAATTTTAGTGTTAATAAGGTAAAGAAAGCTGTTGTTGTTGGCTATTTTTGTAAGCCTTGTTTTTCTTAATATTTGATAGTCCAGCAATAGAATTTTACAAAGTGCCTAAATACTATAAAGTTTCTTTTACAACATTAATAACAACGCATCAAACCATTATTCACCACTTAAGTTTACTTTTTAAACATCTCACAATTAAAAAAGGCAGAAAATGGAACAAAACTGCAACACAACCACCTACCAGCACAAAACTTATAAGAACAAAACAGCATAAGTCACACACTGAACATAATTTTGCTCTCAGAATAAAGGCACAAATATACTTATTTTAAAGGATTTCAGTAGCGATCTTTTGGAATAAGAGCATACGTTAACTTGTGTTGAGTATTATCGTAAGGAAGGAATAAGAAAAAACTACAAAAGTCAAGTTATTTTCGTATAACACAGAATTTTTGTTTGGAAAAACGACACAAGTCGACTTATGTTCTCAAAAGAAATTATTATAGTTTTGGAAAAAGAGCATTATGCCTACTTATGTGTTTGTTGATCTCATTTTCAATTATGGAATAAGTGCATAATTAGAATATAAAAATTGAAAAATTTGACTTATGCTGTTTTTCCCTGTGCAAAGTTAAGAGAAGACGACTTTTGTTATTTTTTTACTTGGCTATAACTCAGAAAAAAATATGGGAGATAGAATCGCAAATTGCGCATCCGATAGCATATAATAAACTCAATTTCGACAAGTCGACTTGTGTTGTTTTTCCTTGTGGCCACATAAATATATACTAAAAATCTAAATGACCAGGACCACCCATCGTTTCCCACGACAAAGAAGAATTCTTTCATAGAGATTATTTTCGTTTGTCATTTTGCAAAACCGTTGTCATCTCGTCGTCGGTTTTCGTGTATTTTTAGAAAAAAAAATTGAAAATAAATTGGGTGGCACAACGGCTGGTGAAGAACCAGGGCCTAGTGACTAAAAACTCGCAACCATTCCTGTGTGCGCGTGTCGACAGAAATGGAAGGGACCTTCAATTTTATGCCGAATCCGAACAGCTAGACGAGAAGCACTTATTCATGACAAGTGATACTCTTAGAGGATTTGTCAATTCCTCGCAAGAGGCAGTAGCCCTGAAAAAAAAAACTTTTTAGTTTTTAGGTGGACGAGGCTGGGAAGGGAACCCAGACCTCCAGCGTGACAGTCAAACGCACTAAGCATTACGCTACGGACTACTACTTTTTTAGAAAATATGAAGCATAAAACACTGAAAATTTCATTGCACAATCAAATCGCTGGGAAACGTACACGAACCGAACAAGGGAGGAAACAACACAAGAATATTTCGGTTGTCGTCGTGTCCTGCTTGCTTGTCCAAAAAATGAACGCCATTTTGGTTTTTTTTTTTTTTTTTTTTTTGTATATTTGTTTCGATCAAGTGTTTTCCGGGAAAATGTTTCGGTAACCTCCTCTCCTCTCTTTATTTAGAATGAAAAAGGATCCATCAACAAAATATTTCTATAGTCGATGTCGATGTCAATGATTTACTATACACAATACGGATCCAACAGTTTTTTTTCTGTTGCTTCTGCCGATGATATGTGTGCTGTTAGATATTCAAGTTCATACATATTGATGTAGGTCCAGGATTTTTATCCGTAAAAGGGACTTTCAATTCATCATTTTTGAATAAAAGCGCTGGAAGATTTGTTCAAGAATTTGAAAAGTTGTACATTGAATGGGAGAGAGTTTGGGTAAAATGCAAATTCCTTTGGTTTTGATTGTTTCATTTTATGATTTTATATTTGTTCCTGGCTAAAGTGTTTTAGGAATAAATTGAATGAGGGAAAAAATGAAAATTCTATTGGAATCTTTGATACAGAAAATGTTACCAAGAATTGTGTTGTAAACAAAAATGCTGTTTCAAGGAATTTTAAAACTGTTTGTTTTATTTAGTCATGTTCTTATAGTGTAGGTTTAGTTGTTTCTTAGAAAGCTTTGTTTTTTCGTTGTTTGTAATCCAATATAAAGAACAAATTCCTCTTGACGATGCATCTGGGTTCACTTTTTTGAAGATGAGGTGTGGAGTGAAGTTGTTCAATCATCCGGTATGCTTCTCTTCGATCCAACTGTACTTTTTTGACGGTTATGATGAATTCTCCATCGTATTTAAGGGCCTCCACTGGATTAAAGAGCAGATAAAGTCCGTTTGCAGCCTAACCCCTTATAGTCTGGGGGCCCGCCATTTGACAACCTACCCTCATCTCTTTACCAGATGAGAGGTATATAATTATTTAAAGTGTCAAGACAAACACTTTGCGTTTGGGTTTCCTAGAAAAAGTGGGCCTGGCATAGGGTTGCCACGCATTAAAGATCAATTTTTTTCAATAATCTGATTGAGCTTATGCGGCAAACCATAAATTTCAGTAGGGTAAATTAGGGTGAATGAAAAATCTGAAAACCCATTAACGAACTCACGAGCCAAGAAAACAAAACACCCGTACACTTTAAAGTCTAAAACTGAACTGATTTATTAAAGTTAACTATATCTACATTACAATTATTTCTTATAGCTAGATTACATATATGTACATTAGGTTGGTCCTTATAAGGGTCATTGTCTTACTTTGAATGTACCCCCCTAATTTGTTCTAAATAATTAAAAACAAAATCCTGTAAAATTTTAGCTCATTATATTAACGTTAAACCGGCCCAAAGACGTCTGAAGGTTTAATGGGAAATCCCATGATTTTTTTGTAACTACCAATTTGAAAAATCTTAACTTTGGTAATGATTGATACAAAAATATTATCATCATATCATATTTATAAAAATGTATCTGAAAAAAATTTACAACAGTTATTTCCCTACTTATAGCCATTTAAACAAAAACATTCTTTTTAATTTAATTTTAGTTATAATAAAGGTTTATACATTTTTTTTCAATTCATTTTTTCAAATATGACAAAAGTTACTACATGTGTGCAAAAATTCAATTTTCTTTGTCAATCATTACTAAAGTTATCAATTTTTGAATTTGGATGTAAAAAAATACATGGGATTTCCCATATAAAACTTCAGACATCTTGGGGGCCGGGTTAACGTTAATAAAATGAGCTAAAATTTTACAGACATTTTTGTTTATTTATTAAAAACAAATTAGGGGGGTGCGTCATACAAAACAAGACAGTGACTTTTATAAGGACCACCCTAATGTACACATATACATTTTCTTAACTTATCTTATCTCTAGTTTGTTATTATCCTAAACTAACATTTAAAGGTTGCAAAGATAACAACGATGCGACGTATCGCTTCCCAAGAAACAAATTTAGCTGTTCAAATGATCTAACAGCACTTCCAGAGCAAGTCTTAAAGGTCGTCACTTCGAGAATTAGCTCCAGTTGCGCATTAAGAGTAATTTTAGAGCTCTCATACAGTGAATTCTTTGACATTTAGAGCAAATTTCTGTTCGTAATCAGCTCGTTATCAGGGACTTAGTAGATTTTAAGCTCTTTAATTATGCATTTTGTATCTACTAAGGAGCAACTTTGACAGCTTTTTGTTGGTATAAGTGTGCATAATACAATCAAAGAATAGTATTTAATAGTTGCACAACATATTTTATGTTGGTGTGATGGATTATATTATTTGAAGTATTTATAAGTATTGTAAAACTTCATTAAGTGCGTAATGTCAACAAGATAAGTTATTTTTTATATTCGGACAGAATAAGGGAATTATTATATTTTTCGGTAAAATAATTGTGAATTTTAAGTTCGCGTTATGTTTTATCACAAATATATTGAAGGTACTTCGCGAAATTACAACGCGCCTCCGAAATTATAAATATTACGCTGAGATTTTGAAAAACTTTAATCTGAACAAAACAAAAAAAAAAAAGAACTATTGTCAATTATTAATAAAATATTTTGTTTAAAAATTACAAAATGTGTTGTGTTTTTTAATCAAAAAAGGAGACCTTTTCTTTTTTTTTAATTGAAAAAATTGTTATAGCTATTCGCATCATTTTTCTTTTCATCGCCATTTTTTTATTAGGCTAAAAGTTTCTTTTCCATAGGGCTGTAATAGCGCTTCAGAGCTGTAGTAATGCTTCAGAGCTGTAATAGCGCAATTTCAGAGCTAGTAGCCACAAGGTGACAGATTTGCTTTCAGTGCTTTATATAAAATAGGCTGTTTTAGAAAATAAAAGAAATGAGTGAATATTCTGCACATTAAATAGCTAGTATATTTTTATTTAAAGAGTAGGTGTCCCTGAGATACAATTTGAACTTAACGAACACGCTTTTTTTTGTGATTCAGCTTTAGTTATATTTCGTTAAGTTTTAAAGCTTTCTTAGGGTATAGACAAAAATAATAAATAATTATAATCAATACAACTTCCTTCTTTAAAACACTTTTATAGGGAAATAATTTAAGTCGTGTTTTTTGAGAGAGTGAATAGCAACTCAGCAAAATGTTTACACGCAAAACAATAACAAAACAAATTATTATAGAGAATTTTGATTGTGTTTTCCCTGTAAAACTTTTACTGAGTTGCTAGCCACTCTCTCAAAAAACACGGCTTTATTTATTTTCGACTCAAGGTTATTTTTTTTTTTTTTTTTTTTTTTTTGTTGAATTATTTTTTTTGAATTTATATAAGCTTGTAACACCCTACAAAATCAGTGGTGGTTTTACAATAGCCCTGTAAATGCTTTTTTTTGACACTTTACAATGCGCATGAGTAATATTTTTATTATGTACCACTTGTGTAAAAGTATTAGTATTCAGCTCTATACGCACTTTTTGCGTGGTTCTATTAGAGCTATGTTTCGACGTTTTGGTAGGCGTATGCGTTAATATTTTGTCCATGTTTTGTTGAAAGCTCTTTAGTCACTCGCTGAGAGCTCATATTTAGACAATGCTCTATTTTGAAAGTTATAAACTCCAGTAAGGAGCATATTTTTGAATCTTGAGACGTTATTAGTTGTTAGAGCTGAAACCATTCCAGAACATCTGTTATAGAGCACAATTTTTAAAAGAAATAAAGAGAGCTGTATTATAAACTCTTACAGAGCTATAGCCTTAGATTATACTATATTAGAGCTGTAGAAGAGCAGTTTTGTTTCAACTAGCTTCAACAATGTTACTTGGGTTGTTCATAAACATAATGCCCACAAATGTGTGTCATAAACACAATCTGCGAGATCATTTACTGTTTCTCTGAAAAGGGATCGACGCGAGACAGGGTCGCTGTCCACTTTGATCTAAGATATTTACAATGTTTCTACAGTCATAAAGGTACCTATGAGTTTTATACATAAATAAAAATATAAAAATAAAAGTTTCAAAACTTATTTTCTAAATGGTAAGTGATATAGAGAAATGCCTTTTTTTGCAATCGATAGATTTTGGTTAAAATACATGGAAGTTATATATGTATGATATGTATGAAAAAAATTGTCATAAACCTACAACTCGAGATAGGAAGATTTGAATGTTAACAATGGCGAAATACATATGTACATAGATGTTTGAGAAAAAAAATTACTTTAAATCAGTGTGAGGTTTTACTGAAATATATAGTATGTTTTTATGAATCCTATTAAAAATAAATTCATAAGTATCTACCAAATTTTATATTTAATATTTCGTTTTGGCTAGCTGATTTTTTGAAAAATATTTTTTTTTGTATTTCCGTATCCTTTGACATTTTTATTGATATTAACATCAAAATGCAGATAATTCTTCTATATAAGCATGAAAGTACCAAGATTTCTACATAACACTTGGTTAAAACTCAGGGTTACCACATTTTAATATTTCTCTTTGCGCCAGAGAAAACACTTAGGTACTACTCTGTGCCATACAGATGCCTATACATTTTTTTCTTTTGAAATATATCTACATAATTATCATTTTGCCAGTACTTTGTTAAAAAGTCTAGCGAATCCTCTTTAAAACAATAATGAAAATGAAGAATTATAAAAAAAACTAGCTGACCCAGCGAACTACGTTTCGCCCAAATTCGTTAATGTAATAAAAGTAATAGTTCTGGGCCTGGGACATGGTTAATTTGAAAATTGTTTGAAATACATTAATGGAAAAAGCTAAAGTATAACAATTTTGACGTATTTCAATCAAACCGCGGTGATTTACGTGTCGGTCAACCCTCTTTTGCATGAAGTGCTTTATGGTAGACACCGTTTGTTTGTTCTATTCTCGGCCGGGTACACTTACAGAGCGGGATGTTTACCGACACGTGAGCACGCCACATACAAGATTGATGCCACACACATTCAGCAATTATCCTTGCGACTTATTAATTCTCATAGCGAAAGCGAGACAAACGTGAAACTAAAGTCGCATAAATACGAATGGCAGAACGCTCGGAATAAGCGGAATTTTCGCGGCAAAATCGTTATAGTTTGTTGCTTCGTTTTCATCCATCATATAGTGGATTAATTTGTATGAATGTAATTCTTCGGCGATTTGATTTTGAAATGATCGACACCCTTGTTGTTCGCATCAGCCGAAATCGCTCAGCTTATGGAAATCGCCAACTATTGTCAACATATTTCTAAGCGATATTCAGGAAAACATTCGTGTTGTTGCCGAAAATTCGGTGGAAATTCCATCAGGCCGGATAACTGGTCGACTGGAATCTTTCGCGTGTTTTGTTTTTAAGTGCGGTTTTTTATAATATCTCCATAAAGCTGACGCCTTCGAACAAGTGTTCAATTTATCTGGCTGAGTTGATCTTGTTCAAAAGGGTAGTTATGTGCATTCAAGAGGACACAAGCGTCCACAGGTTTTTCTCAAAATCCACCTCTGTCTACCAACTCCTACTCTCACCTCCACGTGGTGAACATCGGGTGTCTAGTACCTCAGCTGGAGACGGGGTTTAAATCCCCGTGGAAAGCTGTTGGGGACAGCCAACGAGAGAGGGGGGGGAGGAGTGTTCCCACTAAGGCACTTCTCCTTTCATCGAGGCGGCAGCGGACGAATTCTCTAGATGGAATCAACGGTGGCGTCTACAGTTCCAGTTAGGTTGAACTACTTAGTGAACACCTTATATGGGCTACTACGACATATTTGTAGCTCAGGCCTATAAGGAGCGGTTTATCCGGCTCCCTACCCTTGGAGTTATACGAAGGGTCTGGTCCTCCGGGTCGGGGGTTGTGCGTCGGGGTAACTTCCCTACCACGTAAAAAAAAGTTGTTCCGAAACAACAACAAGCCTCGGATATGGATGATTTTAAAGTTGACGACCCCAGCAAACGAAACAAGGACAATGAATTTCGGATCTGCACGTGGAACGTCCTGTCCTTATACAGAACACGTGCAGCCGAACAATTAGTGGAGAACCTGGACAGGCTAAAGGCTGACGTAACAGCCATCCAGGAAGTGCGATGGGATGGAGAGGGCGTACGGAGACTGAAAACGTGTGACATCTACTACGGCGGGTGCTTGAAGGAACAGGGTCAGCGGCTCTTGGGTTGTGGTTTTGTGATAAGGGGAAGACTTAGGCAAGAAGTCTTGGGCTTCCGAAGTGTAAGCGAGCGCCTGGTCACAATCCGCATCAAAGGCAAATTTAAGAACATTTCGCTGATTTGTGTTCACGCCCCCCATGAAAGGAGAGAAGACTCAACCAAAGAAGCATTCTACGATCTCTTGGAGACAACGTATGATATGTGCCCGAAGTACGACGTGAAGATCATTCTTGGTGACTTCAACGCAAGATTCGGAAAGGAGGGCATCTTTGGTTCGATAGTCGGAGGACACAGCCTACACGACGAAACTTCCGGCAACGGACACAGGCTGGCAGACTTTGCGGCGGGGCGAAATGTCATCATCTCAAGCACCTACTTCCCACACCTCAATATACACAAGGGGACTTGGCGGTCGCGTGATCAAGTAACCGTCAACCAAATCGACCACGTTGCGATAGACGCGAGACATGCTTCCAGTATCTTGGACGTCCGAACGTTCCGAGGGGCCAACATTGACTCGGATCACTACCTGGTGGTAGCTAGACTACGTATGCGGATATCCATGACGCGACAACGCAGAGCAGATGCTGTGAAAAGATTCGATGTCGAGAAGCTTAAATCGCAAGAGACTGCCAGAACTTTTGCAGACCACGTAACTCTTAATCTCTCAGGAGGTCCGCTACCAGCATCAAGTGCAGAGGACCAGTGGGAACACTGTCAACAAGCCATTAGAAGTGCCGCCTCTGATGTGCTGGGTTTCACTAGGCGAATACAACGAAACCCCTGGTTCGATGAGGAGTGCCGGCTAGCGCATGCAGCTAAGGACGAGGCCTACCAGGCAATGCTGCAGACTCGAACAAGAGCTGCTGAGAGAGTGGCCCGGGAGCTCTACGGGCTGAAACGAAAAGAGGAACGCCGACTTCTCAGGAGGAAAAAGAGAGAGCACGCGAAGCGGGCGGTAGAGTCTATTGAGGGTTGTAGCGGTAGGGGAGATGTTCGAAAATTTTATCAGAGGGTGAAGCGATCCACCCAAGGATTCAAGGCTAGAACGGAAGCCTGCCGAGATGAGAGTGGGAATATGGTAGTAGACACACAGTCAGTGCTGAGGATCTGGAAAGAACACTTCTCTAGACTGCTTAATGGCGAAGACAGCCAAGATGCCGCTAATAGGCAGAACGCTCCATTCAACTTGGACGATGATGGCCAAGAGTTCCGTCCACCCGACCTAACCGAAGTTCGGCTGGCGATATCCAAACTTAAGTCGTACAAGGCTGCAGGTGCGGATGGCTTACAAGCCGAACTATTTAAATCAGCGGGAGATGAATTGGCTAGGAGCATACACCAGCTCATCTGCAAAATTTGGTCGGAGGAAAGTATGCCCGATGAATGGAACCTCGGTATAGTGTGCCCCATCCATAAAAAGGGAGATGTTCTGAAATGTACCAACTACAGAGGAATTAGTCTCCTAAACGTCGCTTATAAAATCTTGTCGGCCATCCTGTGTGACCGCTTAAAACCTTTTGTCAACGATCTGATCGGCCCTTATCAGTGCGGTTTTAGGCCAGGCAAGTCAACCGTCGATCAAATGTTCACACTCCGACAGATTTTAGAAAAATCCCGGGAATTCCAGATCGATACACACCACCTTTTTATCGATTTTAAAGTCGCGTATGATAGCGTGAAAAGGGACGAATTATACAGAGCCATGTCGAGTCTCGGCATCCCTGCCAAACTCGTCCGCTTGTGCAGGATGACGATGGAGAAATCTCGCTGCTCCGTCAAAATTGGTAAGAACACCACCGATTCCTTTGATGTTGAGAAAGGATTGAGGCAAGGCGACGCGTTATCATGCAACCTATTCAACATCGTTCTTGAAGCCATTGTACGCAACGCACATGTCAACACCAGCGGTACAATCTATCAAAAGTCCGTTCAATTGCTTGCATATGCGGATGACATAGACATTGTCGGCAGAACGAAGCGAGCTGTGGCAGGGGCATTTGCGAGCATTGAATCGGAGGCGGCTAGAATGGGATTGGCGGTTAATGAGGACAAGACGAAGTATATGCTGTCATCGAGAGAGGAATCTCAACATCGTCGACTCGGGCAAAATATCACGATGGACAGATATAACTTCGAAGTTGTCAAGGACTTTGTCTACCTGGGCTCCACTATTACATCGCAGAATGACATCAGTGCAGAGATCAAGCGAAGAATTACTCTTGCCAACCGCTGTTTCTTCGGTCTAAGAAGGCATTTAAGTAGTAAGGCCCTCTCTCAGAGAACCAAGGAGACTTTATACAAAACCCTAATCATCCCGGTCCTGCTTTATGGGTCAGAAGCATGGACACTGAAAGATTCGGATAAAAATCTGCTAGGGTGCTTTGAGAGGAAGATTCTTCGTGTGATTTTCGGTCCGGTGTGTATCGAAGGAGTATGGAGGAGAAGATTCAACGACGAGCTATACGGGCTATACAGCGACGTTGACCTGGTCAAAAAGCTGAAAATACAGCGGCTTAGATGGCTGGGGCACGTGGAGCGTATGGACAGCAACGCACCTGCCCGACGAGTCTTCGAATCCAACCCCGATGGGGTACGCAGCAGAGGAAGAACCCGTAACAGGTGGCGCAATCAAGTGAATGACGACATCAAAGCACTCGGTGTGCGCAACTGGAAGCGGCTAGCTAGGGACAGAGCTGGCTGGAGGGGCTTGTTAGTTGAGGCCGAAGCCCATCCTGGGCTGTGAGCGCCATCAAAAGTAAAGTAAGTAAGTCACGTAGTAATTTCAAACAATCCCGCGGCAGGAAGGAATTTGGTTTTAAGCATCCGCACAAACCACGATCCATTTTTATATATGTACCGTACCTATATAGATAAAATTAGCTACTTCTGTTTCTGATAGTTTTATAAGCTTTCGAAAGAATCAGTAGGTGTTCATTGAAAAAGCCTTCTTAAAGCGCTTAAATATGGTGTGAATTTCGTACGCATTACTTAAACACAAAATTAATTGAGTTATTTTATCAAACATTTGTTGCATAGATGATCCGAAAATATGCAATAGAAGAACCATTTTCTCCTTAAGGTAGACTATTTCCTCACTATTTTCACAAATAGTCTACCTACAGGTGGAAAAAGTCTACTTTAAGGAGCAAATGGTTCTTGTATTGCCTATCACTGGTTCTTGTTCTAAATGCAAATAAGGGCGCCACCTACATTGGTGATATCATGTAAAGGGATCGCACCAGCGACCAATTAACTAATTGCCGCAAAACAATTAAGAATACATTCAACCTGCTTCAATCCTTGATACTCGGTTTCCCGTCCATATCTATCGCACATACTTTGTCCCGTCGCATCGGTGGCCGCGTCGGCTATAGCTATAGCTATAGAGCCGAATCATAATAAAAAAAAATATTCATACTTCTATTGTCAGACTTTGTGCATAAGATACTCATATAGTTCAACCGGCACCTTCAGTGCACGAACTATAGGAGAAATAAAAGATAAACAAAAATACTCATATGACACTTTTAGTGCACGAGTATTTTTGTATTTCCAATTTCAAGTGTCGTTGATTTTTGAAGCAAATGCATGGTATGGTAAAATGCTGGTTGAGCATATTTTGGGTATATCGATAGAACGTTATCGATTATCGAAGTATGGTTGGATGTATACGAAGACAAATAATTTTGTGTATAAATAGGAATAATAAAAATATATTAAAGCACTTCAAACTCTGAAGCCAACTAAGTCGATTCTTTTACTGAGCAACTCACTGGAGGTTCGATTAAGTCAAATTCAGTAGTTGAGACACCCTACAGAGCTATCCGCTTTTGGGTTAAGGTATACTTGGCTACTCGCCGGACCAAGTCTGCTCTACGGAACTAACACATACACTGAACCTCCACGACTCACAATCAGAGGGGTACAAACATTACAATCATAATCCTGACGTGGTTCCTCTATGTGTATAGGTGTAGGTCGACATATGACTAAAAGCATCGAGTTTATACACATAGAGGAACTATCTGATTGTTAAGTTTTCACCAATCTAGGTGGCGCCCTTAATTGCACCTTGAACAAGAACCAGTGATAATCAATACAGGAACCATTTGTTCCATAAGGGTCCAGTTAAAGCTTTCATTGAAAACCATCATTGAAAATATTAATTGTCAATTTTGAGAGAATTTGAAGAAAAAATAAATGATTATTTTGATGCCAAAGTAAAGCTTATTGACTTAATATTTATTTCGATGTAAAAAAGAATTTAATTTGGTACATTTTTTCTCATAAAATGACTTTTAATTTTTCAATGATGAGCTACCTTACCAATGATCATTGAAAAAATTAAAAGTTATGTTGAAATCTTAAGCTTTCTTCCTGCATTAAAATTTTCAATGATTATACTTTCGATTAACTTTTTCAATGATGGTTTTCAATGATAGCTATAACTGGCACCTTAGGGTCCAGTTATAGCTATCATTGGAAACCATCATTGAAAAAGTTAGCTGTTGATTTTGAGACCCTTGAAAAGTTTAATCATTGAATATTTTAACGCAGAAATAAAGCTTACGACTTAAAAAATATTTTCTTTTAATTTTGTCAATGATCATTGGTAAGGTAGTTCATCATTGAAAAATTGAAAGCCTTTTTATGAGAAAAGTTGTGCCAAAATGAATTTTATTTTACCTAGAAATAATTATAAAGTCAATAAGCTTTACTTTGGCATCAAAATAATCATTTATTTTTTCTTCAAAATCTCTCAAAATTGCCAATTAATATTTTCAATGATGGATTTCAATGATAGCTATAACTGGCCCCTTAGACAGACTATTTCTCCACTAGTTACACAAATAGTCTACCTTAAGGAGCAAATGGTTTTTGTATTGATTATCACTGGTTCTTGTTCTAGATATAAATATGGGCACCACCTAGATTGGTGATAACTTGCAACTGACACTGACATGGTTCCTCTTTGTGTATAAACTCAATGCTAATAGTTATACATTTATTTTATTTCTTAACCCTAGTTTCTTTTTGAAATGTTTTCGTAACAGTAATAGCAAGGCGAAAATAAAACAAAGTTAATACAAAGAGTACCTCTATAAGGCTTTTACCCCACACCATCTATCGCATTAATTTTTGCTTCCTGTTTTTGGGTTGTCATGCTGTTATAACGAGTGAGGACGACCGCCATATAACTGTAACTGACAATTACCTTTAATTTTGTTTATTTTCTAAAACTCCAACAGATACTTTGACCGTAGAACAAAAAATGGGCACGACTGGATCGTACAAACTTGCTCTCGTAGCTAACAACTTGAACTTGGCTTAAAATTGACAATGTGCATATGTAGTGGTTCTATAACATTGTGATATCATTAAAAAGAGTTTTAAAAACAATTTAAAATATAAATTATTACTAAAAATTACTATAAATTTGTTTTTTAATAGCTTAAACAGATAGAGCTCAAGAAAATTATGCCATCTGATTTGTTTGATAAATATGAATTTATGAAAAAAAAAATTCAAAAATAGTTAGAGCGTTTTTTTTTAATAATTTTTTATATATACAAATTATTGAAAATTAAAAAAAAAAAATTTGGTATGCCAACTTTTAGTAATTAATTAAGTTCAATTTTTCATAAAATTGGAAAAAAAATCATTAACCTGTTTTCAAGATATTGAATTTTCAAAAAACAAATTAATTATTTTTTTAAAAATCCAAAAATTATTTTTTTGAAAAATTGTATACGCAAAATTGCTAAAACTTCAGAGGACCTCTTACAAAAAACAATTGGTTGAAATCGATGTGGCAGCTGTAGCAGCTTTCTACCAAAATATAAAATGTAGTAATTATAGTAGCTCGTAATTATTTTTTTTTTCAAAATCATTAGAGCCGTTTTTGAAGTAAATCAATTTTTGTATATTGGTTGTATGACAGGTACCGTTATTTTTTGAGCTAAAAAACAATTCAATTTCCCTTCTAGGGAATCCCATAAAAACCTTATGTCGAGGAACAGACAGACGGACAGACAGAATTGCGAGACCCACTTTTTTCGCGTTCTCATCGTAATGTTAGGGAAAATTAGTATCTCGAATTTTTTTTTTGCACGAACCCTAAACTTGCCTTATACTTGGTATATGGCAAGTAAAAATACATTAATACAGATAAGAACAACAGTCGAAGGAGATTTCTTATGTTCTTCTTAATGAAGGCTTTAGGTTTTATATAAAATGTTTCTTATTTTACTTCTTGTTTTAGTGTTAACTAATTCATTTTATATCTATTTTACACTAAATCGTAGCGCTTTTAATTTGAACCATTCTTGGAAATGAATGAAATGGAAATAAATGAAATGGAAAGAAATTTCATTTAATTTTGATTTAAACTGCGAAATCAACAAAACACGATAAACATTTTAAGAAAGTCATTTTATTTCAATTTGGCTTTCCATTTCCAATAACTCGAAACAACCATATACAAACTTCAACATCATCAGTACCAGAAAGGTCTTCTAAATTTAAAATACTTAAATCTACATCAAGCAATGCTAATGAATAGTTATGTCCCGCATGATGTGATTCCACAATTGACCACACTAACTGTTTATTTCAGGATATTTGCACCACAAATGTTGGTTGGTTATTATAACGATAATCTAAATTGCCATTCTCTTTATTTTTCTTAGACATAAAATAAGATTAATTTGGTCATAAAAAACGTATAGTAATTAAAGGTCTCCTTGGTTTTCTCTAAGCTCTTCAGATTGATATCAATTTATTATCAATTATCCAAAAAAAATCACTGTAAGTTTATTCAGCAATTTTCTCTTAATTCAATGGCATTTTAATATTATGTATAACCATTATTATGTTGGTTAGATTAAGCAAAAAAAAACTCTATGCCCAGTTGATTAATTACCACACATCAGAGCTTTTTATAAGCTAACATCAATTTGATTGTTGTTTATGTGTATCTCATTAGAACCATCTATAGATTTGTTGACATGCTCATGCTCATATAGTTTTGGTAGTTTTTAATCAATAATTAAATGGTTCGGTTGAATTTTAAGCTTTCCATTAAAAAACATTTGATTTTATTTATTTTTGACAATTTAAATTTAAAAAAAAAATTATTAAAACCAAAAATTTTATTGTTTTGAAGTTATTAAATAGAAATTTGTCAAACTTGAACTAATTGATGCTACAATTAAGAGCATTTTAACAAAAATAAATATAAAAAAATAAGTATACACATTTTCACAGAACAAAATAATTTCAGAAAAGGGTTTTTGTGGTTTTAGATCGAAACCACAGAAAACTGTTCAGTACAGTGCCATTAAATTTAAATTTTTATTTATTTGCGCTTGTGGTTTTGTGGGTTTTATACGATGATGATGTGGATAAAGTTTGAGGGAAAATGTTGGCACCTTTTTGAATAAAAACACAAAATATTAATTTAAAAGTTTGTAGGTTTTTTTTTGCTTAAAAAACAATTTATAAATAATGTGTCTTAAATAGTAGATTATATGCAAGAGAATTTAAATTATGCTGTAGGTATGTAATTAAGAAGGTATCTTATAGGAAAGTAATGCAAACCAAACTCATTTCGGGAACAAAATATGTATAGGAATTCGATTTTAACTTGGTACACAGATACCATGTCAAAAGTTATGGGTTCGTACAAAAAACTCCACTGGCAGTTTTGAACTTTTAACCTTTTATCAGACTACTGCAGTTATGCACAATTTTTTTTGTTGATCCCTGCTCAATAGTTAGGTATTCCTTAAAAATCCCACATTCAAAAAAAAAATTGTTGAAAAACAAGTTTGTAATTTATATCAATTTCTACAATTAAACTCTTATTTAGTTAGCTACTTTGATAATTTTCTGTAATATAAATATTTAAGATTTTGATCTTAGAATATTTTGTATAAGCTTCATTTTATAATTTTTATTCGATAAATGTTTTCTATGAAAGAAGCATAAATATTATCTCCTGACTTGATTTTAATAAATAAGAAAGAATAAAGGAAAAGAACTAACCAAGGATAGAAAGCATATACAAATACCTGTTATTAAACAACTGTTTTAAAAAAATACATTCAAAAATGTATGCTGAAAATACAATTTATAATTTATTCCGATTTTTAAAATTATTTCTATGTTTTTACTTCTTTTAAATTTAAAAAGGCGGCATATAAATATGTAGGAATTTTGAAAATCAAAATATGTTCTTTTTTAAATATTAATTTGCTAGAGTTCTAAGAGATCTCGACGTTCATAAATCCGCTGGCCCGGATAGTATCCCTCCCATTGTTCTGAAGAGGTGTTCTTCAACGCTGGCAAAACCACTGCGTAAGCTTTTCCATCTGTCCTACTCTACTGGTCTCTTTCCGAGTGGATGGAAAACAGCATTTGTCCAGCCTGTCCCTCAAAAAAAGGCGTATCTTCTTCACCCTCAAACTATCGACCAATTGCACTTACGTCCCTTCTTTCTAAGATCATGGAAACGCCGATTAATTTCCAGCTCAAGAAATATCTCGAAGAACGAAAGCTTCTTAATGACCGGCAGTACGGCTTTCGTAGCAATAGGTGATCTGATGGTATATCTCACCGAACAGTGGCACAAATCTTTACGTCGTTTTGGAGAAAGTAAGATTATTGCGCTTGATATTTCAAAAGCATTTGATAGAGTTTGGCATCAAGCTCTCTTATCGAAAATGCGTGCATTTGGTATCGATGAATCTCTTCATCGTTGGATTAGAAATTACCTTTCGGACCGCTCAATACAAGTTGTATTGGACGGTTTCTAGTCTGAAATCCACAAAATAAATGCTCGTGTGCCCCAGAGCTCCGTTTTGTCTCCGACCCTCTTCCTTATATTCATAAACGATCTCTTATCTGAAACTTCTAATCCATTAAACTGTTTTGCTGACGACAGTACCCTCAGCTTTTCATATTCGTTTCTTGATTCACATCCATGTCCTTCGGATGTGAGACTTGAACGGCAGCGTATGATAAGCTCATTAAATTCTGATCTCGACAGTATTGTCCAGTGGGGAATAAAAAACCGTGTAGAATTTAATGCTTCTAAAACTCAATGCTGTCTCCTGTCGTTAAAGCGGAACCCACCCCCAATGCTGCTATCCATGAGCGGCACTTGCATAGAGGAAACTGAACAGCTTTCAGTCCTCGGTATGGGCGTCACAGACCGTCTTTTGTGGAATGACCACATATTTGACATCGCCAAAAATGCTGCTAGGTGTTTAGGTTTTCTCCGTCGATGCAAGAAATTTTACTCCCCCTCTGATCTGGCTGTGATCTACAAAGCCTTTATTCGTCCAAAACTTGAGTACAACTCCCATATTTGGGAAGGTGCTCCAATAACCCAATTGAGTATATTGGAAAGAATTCAAAAGCGAGCTCTTAAAATGAAAGGTGAAAGAACTATAACGGAAACGTTTACATCTCTGGAGCACCGTCGAAATGTTTCATGCCTTTCGTTGTTTTACCGTTATTTTAACAAACATTGCTCTAGTGAAATAGCCAGTTGCATTCCTCCCCTTAAACAATTCAACCGTAATACTCGCGCTTTTAGGAATGCCCATCAGTTTACCCTTGAGCCCAACTTCGGACGTACTGTTAAGTACAGAGATTCTTTCTTTAGTCGCACTACACGAATGTGGAATGCTCTACCCAGCTCTATCTTCCCCTCCCATTGTGATCTACAGACATTCAAAACCAATGTACATCGGTTTTTCCTTTCAAATCCTCTCTAACCTACCTAATCGCTCGTGCTGTGTTTTTCACTTTAAGGGTATTCACAACTAATTTAGCGCGCGTTAAATATATAAAAAAAAAAAAATTAATGTTTGAATATGATTAGTGTAAAAAATTGTTATTTAACAACATTTTTTAAAAAAATAGAATTACTGTCGTAATTTGTGAGAAATAACAGTTAAATTTTTAAAAAAGGTACACATTAAATATATGTTTATAATAGTTTTAAAAAGCAAACAAAAATAAGTATGTATTTTGTTAAAGCGAACATTTTGAAATGCATTTTTTCAAATATAAATTTCAAGATTTTTTCAAGATAAAACAAAAATAAAGTTAAAAAAGCTTAAAGTAAGAACATTTTAAAATTTCAGAAATGTAAATAAACTTTAACTTTTTTTTGAACATAAATATTTTGAATGTCGGTTTTTTAGGGAATAATAATAAAAATTAAAAATCCACAAATAAGGAATAACTGCTGCAGTTGGAGAGATTAAAAATTAAAGTTAAAAACTGCAAATTTCTGTATTTTAAAATTCTGTAAATCCGAAACTCTGTATTTCAAAATTTTGGAAATCCAATATTCTGTTTTGTAATTCTGTATATCCATAATTCTGTATTTCAATTTCTGTAAATAATAAAAAAAAAAAAAAGTGCGCACAGAATTTTGAAATACGGAACTGTTATAGTCTGGTCAGGAAACCGAAACCCGTGCGTTTTTTGGGGGGAAGTTTTTTATGATTGAAATTTATTTATGACATGATTTAGGTGAAATTTAGCCTGGAGAGTTATTTCTAAAATTTTGGCGTTTAGCCGCAATTTTGAAAATGGCGTTCCTAATGTGAGAAAACTGTCAAACTACTTAGACAGTTAAGTTTGTGTTTAAGTTGTCGTTGTGTTGGTCTGATAAAGAGACCATGACCCGCACCCCCTATTAAATAATCATTTAAAAAAGCACTTTTCATACAATTTTTGCTCTTTTAAAATCGCTACAAGAGTGACTAAAAAAATAAAATAAATACTATATAGATACTTTACGATAGTTAAGGGTTCCAAGTATGTGTACATTGACGGTAGAATTGGACCATTTTTTATCTGTCAGTTTAGCGCTTCAAAACTACTCTGTTTTTTACAGCTTTTTTCTGACGTCAACGCTGTATAGCACCTAAAATAAAACACCAGAAAGTTTTAAATACATGTCTTCTTGTGGAGAATTTTATAACAAACAAATTTAGTTGAAATGTTTTTTTTTCCTAAGAGGCATGTTTCCAAAGTTATATAAGAAAAGAACAAAAAACAGGGAATAAATAATGCACTTTCTTGCACGTTTTGATTTTTCCTACAAATAGCACACCTTTTTGAGCGGGAGCAACCTCATATTCTCTTTGTTTATATTATTTCTGATCGAATACCACAAAAATCTAAGATACCATATGTTACATACATCCAAAAATCTAATTTGCTTGCCTGGACTACTGTTTATTCAACTGCAGTTGTTTAGAACTAGAATTCACGAAAATGGCAGTAGTTGCACCATTATGATTCTGCTAGGTTACCCCCTGACGAAGATGCATTTAGACAACATTGCCTCCGAAGCCACTTGCAGGCTTATGAATATAAAAACGCAAGACTTTTAAAATGCCTACTTCGAACTGACTTCCATTGAAGATAGCGACAGAGAAGATGAGTTAAATGAGTAAGATATGTAACGTAGCTTTATCTATCACATTGATGTCATTGCAGTAATTCAGCATACAAATTATTACAATCTCAATATTATTGGATAATCAGTCAGTTATCAAGCTTTAACTTTTTTTATGGGGGGTTGGTACGGTTGGGTGGAATGGGGGGTGGGGTCATGGTCTTTTTGTTAGACCAACACAACGACACCTTAAACACAAACTAAATTGTTTAAGTAGTTTGACAGTTTTATCATAGGAACGTTGGGCGCCATTTTCAAATTGCGGCTACACACCAAAATTTCAGAAATGACTTCCAGGCTAAATTTCACCTAAATCATGTCATAATAAATTTGAATCATAAAAAAAAATTCCCCCCCCCCCCACACACGGGTTTTTGTTTCCTGACCTGAAACACACGGGTTTTGCTTTCCTGACCGGCCTATGTGTATTAGATAAGAGAAAACTTTTCAAACCTTACTTTTTAATTAGAATCGAATTGAGCTAACTTAAGTTACAGAAAAAGTCCCGAAATTGCCTCTAAAACACTCTAGTTTTGCTAACGTTTGTTTTTTTATATTTTCTCTTCCTAATTTGGAAATTCTTTTATATTTCCATGAGAGATTAAAAACAAAATTGCGTTTAAATAAGACTTCTTGATCTGTTTTGTATAGTTTACAACATAGGCACTTTCTGGCAAATACATATGTTAAAATTAGGAACGGGTTGTTATTCTATATTCCAAAATTCTGTTAATCCAAAATTCTGTAAATGACTCAAGAATTCTGGTTGACTTTAATTATATATTTCATTATTCTGTAAATTTAATATTCTCAATTACAAAATTCTGTATTTACAGAATGCTGTACTTCAAAATTCTGTAAATCCAAAATTCTGTATTAAAATTCCGGAAAATTTAAAATACATATACATATTTTTAATCAACTAAATAACAAAAAAATGTTTGACAAGTGTTGGCAAATCTTGCATTTAGTAAAAAATAGGACCGTTGAAGCGATAGGCGCGAAATAAAAAAAATGGGCACGACTGGATCGCACAAACTTGCTCTCGTAGCTTACAACTTGAACGTAGCTTAAAAGATATAAAGTGGTTCTATAACAATGTGATATCATTAAAAAAAAGTTTTAAAAACAATTTTAAAAAACCTGTATATATGTCAAAATTTTCAATTCGACAATTCGCACCAATTACAATAACCTCCAATGGGAAGTTAATAATTATTATTTATTACTATAAATTAATATATTTTTTTTTTTTTAATAGCTAAAACAGATAGAGCTCAAAAAACAAGTATGCTCTCCGGTTTGTTTGATAAATATGAATTTATGAAAAAAAAATTTCAAAAATCGTTAGACCTTTTTATTCAAATAATTTTTTATATACATACAGGGTGTCCCCTCATTCGTCAAGAGTATTTTAGAGTATGATTCTGAGGTATATTCTAAGAAAAAAATTGTTCTACAGTAAGGGCCTATCTCGAATTTTGATATCATTTATCGGGAATTTAAGAAAAGTCTTACTTTGGGGTACCCTGAGCCATGTTACCGGTAATTGCGCCGTAAGTACTTATGCTAGAAACTTCGTTTAGGCCTTTATTTTCAGAATTGCGTTTAAATATATTTGATACCTTGTCTCAGTCTTAAGATATCCAGTTTTAAGCCTGTTTCATTTTCTTGCCCATGCTAATTTTTTGGCTTTGGGGTCAATTTTCTGCAAAAAAAGTGTAATCAACACGATGTTTTAAAAATTTTTTTGAATGTATGTAATATCTTAAGACTGAGACAAGGTATCAAATATATTTAAACGCAATTCTGAAAATAAAGGCCTAAACGAAGTTTCTAGCATAAGTACTTATGGCGCAATTACCGGTAACATGGCTCAGGGTACCCCAAAGTAAGACTTTTCTTAAATTCGCGATAAATGATATCGAAATTGGAGATAGGCCCTAACTGTAAAACAATTTTTTTCTTAGAATATATCCCAGAATCATACCCTAAAACACTCTTGACGAATTAAGGGACACCCTGTATATAAAAATTCTTGAAAATTTAAAAAAATTAAGTTTGGTATGCCAACTTTTAGTATTTAATAAAATACAATTTTTCACAAAATCGTATATTGGTTTGTATGGCAGGTACCTTTATTTTTTGAGCTAAAAAAAAATTCAATTTCTCCTATAGGGAATGCCATAAGAACCTTAAGTCCAAAGTTTGAAGAAAATCGCTTAAGCCGTTTAGGCTGCAGGTCGAGGTACAGACAGCCAGACGGACAGCCAGTGAGAATTGCGAGACCCACTTTTTTCACGTTCTCTATCATCGTAATGTTATAAATAAATCGGATGGCACAACGGCTCATCAAGAACCAGGGCCTAGTGACTAACAGCTCGCAACCATTCCTGTGTGCGCCTTTCGACTGGACTCGAATGGAAGGGACCTACAATTTTATGCCGAATCCCAACGGCTAGACGAGAAGCACTTATTCGTGACAAGTGATACTCTTGGAGGATTTGTCAATTCCTCGCAAGAGGCAGTAGCCCTGAAAAAAAACTTTTTAGTTTTTAGGTGGACGAGGCTGGCAAGCGATCCCAGACCTCCAGCGTGACAGTCGAACGCCCTAACCATTACGCCACGGGCTACTGTAATGTTAGGGAAAATTATTATCTTGAATTTTTTTTGCACGAATCCTATATATGTACGTATATCGCAAGAAAAAAACAGAGTGGCCACGTTTTTGTAATTAAACTATCTAGTACAAAGTTTTCTTTACAGCTTAGTAGAATCGTTCAATTTGACACAAATTCATTTCTCTAAAGATTAAATGATATAATTTCAACATATCTAAGTATTTTGAAGAAAATGCATTAGTCTTATTTGAACACAATTTAACAGCTTATTTTCAAAATAAAGAAAAGGTTTAAGAAAACTATACATAACTAGCAACACTTTAACTATAACCATTTATATCAGAACTCTTTCGCTGATTTTAGAAATAAGTTCAATTCGATTCTAATAAAACCATAGTTGGTATGAAATGTTTTCTGTTTACTTTATCTAATATAAAATTCTGCATTTCAAAATTCAGTAAATGATAAGAAAAGTGTTTTGGTAATGAAAAAAAAGTGCGCTAATTTTTTCATTATCAAAACAATTTTTTTATCATTAACAGAATTTTGAAATACAGAATTTTGGAATACAGAATTTTGAAATACATGATCTTGGAAACAAAGAATATTTGGATTTACAGAATTCAAAAAAAAAAAAAAAAACAGAACTTTGGATTGCAGAATTTTGGAAACCGAATTTTAGCGCATACAAAATTATGACCCCAACGCTTTAAAATTTGTATTTATTTTCATTTTCTTTACTTTTGGAAAATGGTTATAAAAATTAATCCTGTTTAACTTTTGTTTTTAAGAAACAGTTTTTTTTTTTAATTAAAAAAAAAAAATAATTCATATTTCAAACTTATGTTTCAAATATGATTTAATATTTTTTTTGGAAATTTTGTTATAAAGTGAGTTACACCTTATAGAGTAATTATTGAATCTTGTTCCTAAAGCTAAAAATAACAGTAGTAGGTAAACTATACAGGGTGATTGGTATAAGTTGCACCAAAAAGCTGTAACGGGTAAAAAAAAATCGTATGAGAGGGGGGGTCTAGTACCCTCCGCTTAGGCGGGAAGGTCAATTTTCTAAAAAAATTACTTAAAACAGAAAAAAAATTATTTAAAAACAACGATAAAACTTGCAATATGCTTTGCCATACCTTGTTAGAAAGTCAGAACTCTCTTCTTTAATTTTCATTTTAAATTAAGTTCCGTTTGTGAATAGTTTTTAAATAATTAATTTTCAAACTTGCAATTTTGAAAAAAAAGTTTAAACTATTTTTTTTTTAAATTTTACGTTATTATGTACCTACTTTTTTTGTTTTCAAAATTCATTGCTCTGATCAATTTCTAGTCAAACAATAAAAAGTGGATCGATCTAGGACTTTTACTTTTCAAGATATTACAAAATAAAGAAAGCAACAACTTAGTCAAAACAAGAAAAAAACGAGGTTGTAGAAATCAAATGGTTGCTGAAATGATTATTTAGCCGGATTATTCTTAGTTTTATGAGAAAATTTAATGATTTATTTTTTAATATTCCGTGAAGTTATTTTGTCGTTGCAAATTCTTTTCTTTTGTCGTTGCAAATTCTTTTCTTAAAAATGTCCACATTCAACACATTAGATCGTTTGGAGATTTTTTTTTAGGAATGGAAGGATTTCCTGTTCGTTTACTCACTCCTAATAAATTGCGTAGGTTCTTTTGTTCTTTAATTATGGTTGTGACCTTTTATTAATTATTATAATTTCTTGTTTTATAACCTACAAAACAAGAAATTATAAATTGCGTAGGTATAAGTTTTTTAACTCATCAAAGTTAATTCATTTTATTGGAACATGATAAGTATCAAAATCAAGATTTTTTAAGTACAAGTTTTTCAAAATAAAAATATTCCAATTAATAATAAATCTTCAATATATAAAGATTATGGCAATTATTACATAGTTATATGATTTCTCATAAATAGCACTTGAAATATAGAATTTTACATTGCTTTTCCTTTGTTCAAATATTCTTTTTTCGCTTTCCTACTCTCAGCCTACTCTCAGTATAGAGCTAAAAAACAGATTCAATGCATTTTAAACTCAAAAAAAAAGAAAACCAATTAAAACCGACTTCTTTGCCAAGAACGAATCAAGTAGAAAGCTAACTTGTGGTAGGTATATAAGAGTAACTTGAATAATTAATTAACGCGTTTAACCATCTTAACTACATCCAAGTGCATTGTTTTAAAGTGTTTGTTGTTCTTAAGCCTCCTTATACAATTCTTATAGCTTCTTTTTGCTATCATGATGATGGACCATGATGATGCTGGTTGTTGGTTGGTATAGGTACAACGTCGTTTAAACACACAGTCATCAGCTAAATAAATAAACAAACACACAATCTCTCGCTGTGCAAAATACAATAAAGGCTTCAAGGATCTCAGAACTGAGAGTACACCTCTACTCTACCCACTACTCAGTGAGAGCTTATGTGCAGTGTTGCCAAGTCGAAATTCCAAATAAAGTCAAATCTGACTTGTTGACTTTATTTGTCTCTTCCAAATCAAGTAAAAAAAAAGTCAAATATTTGAAAATTTAGTTTCTAGTCAAAAAAAAGTAAAATATCAAAATGCCAAATATAAATGATAACATAAATACATTTTATTAATTATAAACAAAACATAAAGTATTTCAATTTTAATTCAACGAGTTCATTAAAATAAATAATATTTTATAAATTATTATTATAAAAAATAAGTACATAGGTACTTAAGTTAAGGTACATAAAGTTAAAGATTTTCAAAATCGGAGCTATAACATTCAATTTCATTGGTTATATCTATATTTTTGTATAAAGCATATGTTCCAACTTTTTTTTTTTACTTCTGCAGGAATTCCAAAGTTATTGCAACAGTTTTTATTGCGCAACTGATTTCTTATCGTCAAAAGAGGATTAGTTAAAAACAGCTGCATTCTGTTTCTTTGTTTCGTTTTGATCAAATTTAATTGACTAAAAATTCTTTCTGCTTCTGCAAATTGGCAAAACCAATATTGATATAGAAAACTTCGCCAACTCTTTAAATGGATTTTCTCAACTGGAATACGAATAAACTTCGCACCAGAAAGGCTCTGTCTCTTTTATGTTTTTTCATTTTATGAAACAAAGATTGCTGGTTTAAAATCTTTTCTTTTGAATCATCTCTTCCAGAACTGGAAGCAATGAGCTTTTGTTTTGGGAAAGGCATGTGTCGACAAAAAGCATTTTAAGATTTGTTTGCACTCCTGTAATTCTTTTATTAGTTTAATAAAAAACTTTTGCAGTTTTTTCTAAAAATATGAATTTCTTCGGCACTCACTTCCGATTCGATTTTCAATTCGTTAAGTTTTTTCGCGCACTGTGCTCCCAGATAAGGATTAGTAGCTAAACCAGAATGAAAGCATATGATTGGGATTTGGTAATGGTTTTTGTTAGGCTGTACTCCAAACTATATATATTCAAAGGTAACTTCATTGATTGCAGTTCATAGTATAACAAATTACACTCGGCCTACACTGAAGTTTAACAAAAAGTTAAGTTGCATATTGAATTATTGAATAAAGTAAAAAAAACAAGTCAAAAACACTTTTGACAAGATTTGTATTTCATTTCATGTCAACAGCGATGAAATCTTGTCAAATTTGACATGAAACAGGTCAAAACGGCAACACTACTTATGTGCCTTTCATTAAAGAGTATTAAATTTTAAATGGGGCTAACGTAATTAGAATTGCTAGCAATGGTTGTTGGTTGTACTTGTAGGTCGTAGCTCGTGTAGCAAGCATAGTTGCAGGTGGATTCAGATTGACTGCACATAGCACAGCACAGTCAAGGTCTTCAGTAGGTACCTTACCTACTCAAGTTAAATATCCTTTTGTTTTGAGTAGAAAGCAGATAGCTAGATTGTATAGTTGTAGGTAGGTATGTATGTTTTTGTTTATTAAGCGTTCCTACCTACCTGAACCTGAACAAATGAACTGTTCTACTAGCCTACTAATCTCTATTTTGTTTTGTTCTGCAGCGACAATACAAATAGGCAAAACAATGAAATAAGTTCCACAAAGAGATGTTATAATATCTCCGGAAAGGGATAATGCGCATGAGTTCTCTTAAAAAAGTGTTGCTTTGCTATTTAACGTGTTTTAAAAGGTACTACATTCATGTTATTAACAAAGGGTACCAGACACTTTGGGTTGCTTTTTCAGGTGATGTTATTAAATATCATACAAAATAAAAATGTTTGAATTAGACTAAGCGCATCTTCTTTGTAGTGAAAGTGCTGGCGCAGAAAAACAGACTTGACTAATAAAGGAGATGAGGCAAAACTATATGGAACCTGGGACAGGAGCGTATAGGTATGGCTACATAAATGTAGATAATAAGTAGATTAATGAAATTAGGAGCAAAATAAATCTTAGTATTAATGCATTCAAAATGTGAAGTGCTATGAAAATCGTGTGTGGGGGTTTTGAGATTCACCTTTATTTTGATAACAGTTTGATTGATGAACGCTCTTGGCATTAAAAAGCCCTATCTCCTTGAATTGAACAGTCCCCCAGTCAAAATAGACTTTTCCCTTAACAAAATTCCGATAACGCTTACTAATGCTTACCAATGATGGAAAGAAAGTCCCAAGCGATCCGACACGAGCACATCTTTTAACGCAGGATAAAGTGTCCAAAAAATCGTGTTTTTGCAAATAACTTTTGAACGGTAAATGCTATCGAAAAGTGGATAAGATCCCAGTTTGTAGATCAAAAAATTCTCTAGAAAAAAGACTCACACAGTTTTTTCCTACGACCAATGATTAAGAAAGTACCTACAACTATTTCACTCTAATTTCTAATTTGACTCGGGTAGAGGCAGAAAAAATAAAAGCAATTTACAATGATGTTTATAATTGGGCTTTTTTGATCGTTGTTGTATGCATGCGAATTAAATTAAAAAAATTACAAATTATAAGTGTTTTTTCTGTTTTTGTCTAATTTATTAAATTGTTTTAAATTATTTATTTATTAAATTATTCATCTACCTATTAACTTATCTAAAAATATTTCTAATGCGAAAATTAACATCATAAATGTAAAATTTAAAAAACAAAAAACTTTAATAAATTGTGACCCCTGGAGACTTTGAGAAGTTTCAACGAAACGTAGGGTGAAAATACAGAATTCTTTTAGTTAAATTCACATACATAACACAATTATAAACATAATTAAAAATTTAAAATTCAATCAATAAATGTATACATAAAAAAAAAGAATTTTCATTTTAATTTTTTACTGGTGTTTTTGTATTTGGCTATAGAACTTTTCAAGGTATTTTTATTTTAGAGACAGTTTTTCTATAACAGGTTAAACCTCAGATAATAATTATATACTTCCCAACTAAGAATTAGATAGGCTTTTGCTGACATAGAATAATTTTAAGGCTAAATAATGCAAGTCAAGCATTTAACGATTTATTTATGTAAAAATAGCTTGTTTAGTGCCTTTAAGTATGTTTCTACATGAGACTTCATGTAATGAGTTCTACGGAGACTTTTTTAAGGCCTGCCGAAATCGGTTACCTTAGCTAGAAAAATAATAGCTTTTATAGAACATTCAGATGAAAGTAATTACAGACAACTCCTTTACGGGTTGTTTAAGAAAGTAATCGCGCATCATGAAAATGTCAGACAGATGTTTAAATAGTTTGATTTTAGTCAGTGCTGTTATATCGTTTTGAAGAACGGAATTTTCATAAATTTATAAAGCATATTATAAATGTTTGAACATACGCTTATCTAAATTTGTTAGCATGAAACAAATAAAAACTATAACATCTGCTTCTGCAATTTTGTGCATGAAAATATCTTAGTTTGAGTTCCTCAAAAGTGAAGTCATGTAAGACATTTGTTTAATGTGTATAAAACTCCAACAAGTTAAAAAAATTTGTTCTCATATTTTTTTCCTAATAGCCTCAATTCGTTTTTAAAAGTAAACTCTAGTATCCTAGTATCCTTCGTTTTCATTGACCACTTCACCAAAATTAAAACAAAAAAAAAAAAACGAGATTCATTTTTGAAATCGGTGTATAACAAGACTGATGACGGTAATCAAACATTTTGCACGAGTGGGACTTGCACTTTATTGACTTACGTAAGAGAACATTATAGCTTTTGCATTTTGTTAATAGCAAACTTAAGGAAATCAAAAATTAGTTTTATATAGAGCGGGAATTTTGCTTTGCTTGTGACATCTGACGGAGGTCCACCGTAATGAAATTATAGCTTTTGCATTTTGTTAATAGCAAACTTATACAAATCAAGAATTTATATTTGTGACAGATATTGCCATGCCTTTGAAATGTATAGCTTTTGCATTTTGTTAATAGCTTGCTTACAGAAATCAAAAATGAAAGCTAAGAAAAAAGAGGAATTTTGTTTTTTTTTTACATATATTGCCTCCCCTAATTATATCTTTTGAATTTTGTTAATAAGAAAACAAACTTAGGTATCTCGGAAAATGAAATATTATACATACCTAGTTGTCCCCTTAGGTGAGACTTTGATAGAATTAAGCATCTTAATTACACTACTGCATCGCACATATCTACTTGCTTGAAAAAAAACTATATAAGAACTTTTTTCAAAAATATGGTACGATAAAAAAGGTCATGCATACCATATGTTAATGTGAGTTTAAAATATAATACTGAACTTATGGTATATAATTTTCAAATACTTAAAGAATTTCATGATTGATACTTTAAATTCAATCTTCTAAAACCCTGTTATGGGTTCCAATGTTTAATGAAAATTTAGTTTGATTTTTTTGGGCTTGAAGTATCAACTCATTAAAATCCATGGAAAACTATTTAAGTATATAGAACTTCTGGTCAAAGGTCTTAAAGGAAATGAAAAAGCTTGTATAATGCGCGCCAAACTGATTTGCATAAGGTCTTTATTAGTTACTATACAAACTAGAAAATAGCTTGTGTAGACACTTAAACAAGTTAAATTGTTAGTTGGGAACTTTTCTACAAAAAAAATAACTTTTTTACAAAAAAAAATTACTTTTTTACAAAAACAAATTAACTTTTTTACAAAAAAAACGGTGAACGGTGAGTTTTTGTCAACTAAATTTTATACATATGCTCAGGCCAGGATAACATAATTATGTTCAACGGGCGCCTTTGGGGTTCTGCAACCAACTAGTCTCCGATATTAAGATTTCAAAATACTTCATTAAGCCATTCATAAAAGATTAATTGAAAAAAAAAAAACTACAATTGCATGAAAACTTTGAAAAAAATGAAAATCAATTTGAGCTAATGTTTTTGTACCTCCCTAATTGACTTAATTATTCAAAACTTTATACGGAAAATTGAAGTGGTACAAAAGTTGTTATTTAAGATTTTTGGTAGCATTTTCTCTATATATAGTAAAAGATATTAAAGAGTTGTAGATATAATAGAAAATTTAAAATTTAGAACTTTTTGAATTATGATTAAAAATGATGAGCATTTTGCGACACCGCATATCGGACAGGTATAATCGTTCCTAACTTTATTTTTGCTAGGATTTCAATGAAAAAATCTATTTTTTAGCTCGCACTACTGGAAAAATAGAAGTGATATACAGTAGAGGTCCCTTATAGTCACAAGAAGATGAGAGACAAATGTGGCTGTTCTTGTACCTAATTCTGAAGATGGTTTGTCCCAAACAAAATATATCAGATCTTTATGAATGAGGTGAAAAATTAAAGCAGGGATGACTTAAATTTGTATGCAAACTTAATCGGAAAATGTTGTACAAATTCATTCTAAAAAAGTGATTGTGAATTGAAAAGTTGATACAAAATTTTACAAATTTGTAAAACAAAATCCACGCACATATTGACTTATTTTTTTTTTTTTTTTTATATTCCACGCGCGCAAAAGGGGTTATGGCTACCCCTAAAATGTTTTTAACACAGCACGAGCGATTAGGTAAGTAGGAGAGGATTTAGAAGGAGATACCGATGCACGTTGGTTTTGAACGTTTGCACATCGAAATGGGAGGGGAAAGTCGAGTTCGGTAAAGCATTCCACATTTGTGTGGGGCGACTGAAGAAAGAATCTCTGTACATTACAGTACGTCCGAAGTTGGGCTCGAGGGTGAACTGATGGGCATTCGTAGAAGCGCGAGTATTACGGTTGAATTTTCTAAGGGGGGAATGCAAGTGGCTATTTCACTAGAACACTGATTATAATAATAGCGATAAAATAGAGAAAGACACGAAACATTACGGCGATGATCGAGAGATGTAACTGTTTCTGTTATAGATCTTTCGCCTATCATTTTTAAAGCTCTCCTTTGAATTCTGTCCAACAAACTCAAGTGAGTTTTTGGAGCTCCTGCCCAAACATGAGAATTGTACTCAAGTTTTGGACGAATAAAGGCTTTGTAGATCACAGCCAGATCAGAAGGGGAAAAAACTTCTTGCATTTACGGAGAAAACCTAAACACTTAGCAGCGTTTTTGGCGACATCAAATATGTGGTCATTCCACAAAAGGTGGTCTGTGACACACATACCGAGAACTGAGAGCTGTTCGGTTTCCTCGATGCAAGTGCCGCCTATGGATAGCGGTATTGGGTGGGTTTCGCTTTAACGACAGGAGACAACATTGAGTTTTAGAAGCATTAAATTCTACGCAGTTTCTGATTCCCCATTGGACAATGCTGTCGAGATCAGAATTTATTGAGCTTATCATACGCTGCCGTTCAAGTTCCACATCCGAAGGACATGGATGAGAATCTGTAAACGAATATGAGAAGCTGGGGTACTATCGTCAGCAAAAGAGTTTAATGGATTAGAAGTTTCAGACAAAAGATCATTTATAAAAATAAGGAAGAGAGTCGGAGACAAAACGGAGCCCTGGGGCACACCAGCATTTATTTTGTGGATTTCAGACTTGAAACCGTCCAATACGACTTGTATTGAACGGTCCGAAAGGTAATTTCTAATCCAACGAAAAAGAGGTTCATCGAAACCAAATGCGCGCATTTTCGATAAGAGAGCTTGGTGCCAAACTCTATCAAACGCTTTTGAAATATCAAGTGCAATAATCTTACTTTGTCCAAAACGATGTAAGGATTTGATCCACTGTTCGGTGAGATATACCATCAGATCACCAGTGAACCTATTGCTACGAAAGCCGTACTGCCAGTCATTAAGAAGCTTTCGTTCTTCGAGATATTTCTTGAGCTGCAAATTAATCGGCGTTTCCATGACCTAAGAAAGAAGGGACGTAAGTGGAATTGGTCGATAGTTTGAGGGTGAAGAAGATACGCCTTTTTTAGGGACAGGCTGGACAAATGCTGTTTTTAATCCACTCGGAAAGAGACCAGTAGAGTAGGACAGATGGAAAAGCTTACGCAGTGGTTTTGCCAGCGTTGAAGAACACCTCTTCAGATCAATGGGAGGGATACTATCCGGGCCAGCGGATTTGTGTACATCGAGATCCTTTAAAACTCTAGCAACTGCATGAGTGCGAAAGAAGATTTGTCCTATAAAATCATTTACGCTCTCAAGTACAGGAGGAGTCATAACACTTTCTGGCAGCGTCGAATTAACAGCAAACTGTGCTGCAAGCAAATTGGCTTTATCTTGCGAGCTGACAAAAGGAGTATCATTGAAGACGAGCGTTGGAACCGAGGACGAGGTGGTATTTCGTATGTTTTTTACAAATGACCAAAAATTTTTACTACCTTTGGGACATTGTAGTATTTTTTGTCGTAATTTTTGATCATGTAAAAATTTGGTTCTTCGAATATGAACGTTACAGGTCTTTCTAGCTTGTTGAAACTTTTTCCGGTTTTCCTCAGTAGGGTTGGCTTTATAACATCGGAAGCTTACTTCTCTAACCCTAATAACCTCTTTACAGCTCGAATCAAACCATGAGTTTTCTTTGGGTTTGATAGATTTCACCCTATTCGGGATAAAATTTCTCATTCCACAAAGAATCAAGTTTGTAATCATATCTGCACTGGCGTCAACATCACTATCGAGGAAGCAAAGTGACCAGTTAAAGCTCTTGAAGAAATTATTGAGACCGTCGCAGTTGGCTTTTTTTTTTTTTTTTTTTTTTTTTTATATTTAGCGCGCGCTAAAGGGGTTATGAATACCCTTAAAGTGATAAACACAACACGAGCGATTAGGTAGGTTGGAGGGGATTTGAAAGGAGAAACCGATGTACATTGGTTTTGAATGTCTGTAGATCACAATGGGAGGGGAAGATAGCGCTGGGTAGAGCATTCCACATTCGTGTAGTGCGACTAAAGAAAGAATCTCTGTACTTAACTGTACGTCCGAAGTTAGGCTCAAGGGTAAACTGATGGGCATTCCTAGAAGCGCGAGTATTACGGTTGAATTGTTTAAGGGGAGGAATGCAACTGGCTATTTCGCTAGAGCAATTTTTGTTAAAATAACGGTAAAATAACGTATTGCCAAACGGATTTTTTCTTTAACTGTGATTTGGTGGCACGAGAAATTCGCAGATATGACACAATGGTCTGATAAGCCTAGAGGAGATAATACACTAATAGTGTATTTATTCGGGTCAGAGGTAAGGAACAAGTCTAGAGTGTTTGCGATTTGACCTGCAACGTCAGGAATCCGAGTAGGCTCGTCAACAAGCTGAGTCAGGTGGTTTAACTCAGCAAAAATCTCGACATACCTTCCTTCGGGTGTTGTCTGACCAGAATAGCGTAGCCACGAAGAATTGTGTACATTGAAATCGCCCGTTATAACGATTTCACTGTGCGGGTAATGGTTAACAATTCTCAGGATTGAATCGGACAGCGCATCGAATTCGTTAGAAGTCGAATTACTATCCAAACTTGGGCTACGATAAATGAAACATGCATGTATGATGTGCTTATTGACGGTGAATTTTAACCACATGAAGTTAAAGTTTGTATTTAAACAAGGGCCATATTGTGGTTGAAGCTGACAAGCCACATCATTACGTGCATATATTGCGAGACCATGGTGTAGGAAAAATAAAGGCACTAAGCTATAACCAGGTAGGCTAAATTCGGAGTAATCAGAATTTTCACCTACCTGGGTTTCACTTAGTGCCAAGACTGCTGGCCTGTTTTTTACAGTATGTACGTACACAGCACAGAAATTCTTTCTCAGCCCCTGAATGTTGCTAATATCGACCCTAAATTCACCTACCATCACGAAAAAACAAACGTTAAAAACCAAATCAGACAGTTATCTATGCTGATATTGAGTTTGGGCCCCAATATTTTATTGACTTATTGACTTAAACCCCCTACGATTAGGTATAAGATAATGTTCAAAATACATTTGTTCATTAATTTAACAAGAGCAAAACGAATTAACATAAAATAAATTCGTAACTTCCAAATTTCTTAAAGGATCCTTCAGATAAAGGTTTAAAAATACTGGCCTTAAGATTTACACAAAATAAAAAAACTATTTACAAATTCTTGAAAAATTCGAAAAAAATTTAAAACCATTTTAGTTAATGGTTTTTTTTTCACCTACCGAATTAACTTAATTATTCAGAAATTATTAATTCAAATTCGTTGGTGGGCATATTCAAAATTCAAATTTAATGCTTTTTGAATTATGGTTATTAAAGACAAGCTGTTGTGACACTCAATCGGACAGATAAAATAGTTCCTTATTGTATATTTTACTGAAGGATTGAAAGCTCCAAACGTTTTGAAACAAACAACAAAAACTATTCTTATCTATTCTACCCATAGCAGTAGGTGCACTTGTAGTTGAAGATAGCTAGTAAAATTGAAGAAGTCGAAAGGAAGAAAACATTATACAGTCGAGCCCGTTCATAGCCATATGAAGATGAAATAAAAAAATGTGCTTTTATTCCACTGCAAAGTTGGTTTGGCGCACAGAAATAAAGATTAAATGACGATAACAAACAAGAAAAAGTTCCAGTGTTACTTGCAGATGTTAATAGTCAAACAAAATTCGGTGCAGTATAAAATTGAATAAAATTCAAAATTTAGCTACAGGTGGTTAGGCAGTCAATTAAGTCAGAAAGTCATAAGTCAGTAAAAGTAGAATAACAGATTCAGGCAAGATGAAATTTGTCAAAAAATTAGTAATGATACGAAGAGGTACCTAATTCGCTTGGAACTTCAACCTTCCAATCACATTGGGAAATGGTTATGCCTAATGGTGTAGGTAGCTGTGGATGAAGCTTGTATATCACTGTCAAAATAAAAAGATACGAAAACAGTGAAGTGCTCTAAAATATAACGTTTTAGTTGTTGCAAGAAATGTATGGTATGACATAAAGTTGAGGACTTTTGATTAAAGTTACAGTCTTGTGTTCAGCCATCAGTTAGCTACAACTATTTTTGTAGCTTTTACAACTGAAAAGCTTACCAAATTAAAATAATAATAATATACCTTATTGCATCACGATAGGTTGTCAACATCACCTCCTTACAAGAATTTCAAAAATTCAAAAACATGGAATTATTTATTTTTATTGTGTATGTTAAATAAGGAGTTCTATATAACATATATTGCTTCAACTTAATTTCAATTAATGGAATTTTGTTTAAGTGCAAACAATTAGTTATGTTTTTGTTTTATCAAGCAAATGCAAGTCATTTTCAATGCTCCCATTCTTACTCTATGAGTGAAATCTGTAAATTTTTTTTTAACACAGATTCAAAATAAAAAATTCACTTTCTTAAAAACTATGAAAATAGACTTAAGATCTTTTCCCTTTGGAGCAAAGAATTATCAACAAAATGTTTTATCGTAAACAATACAAAATACATAAATGCATTCAAATTTCTAAGTAAATCGATTGTTTTAATCATATTATCTTAAAAGTAGTTGTATCTTCATATGTATATGTTAGTATAAATATGACATAAATCTACAACTGTTTGTTTTCAAATACATAATCTAGTGAATAAGGATAAAATCAATTTGTACAAATAATGTTCGTCTGTATAAAACATTCGGATGTCGGATGTAGGATACGGATACGGATACTGTCTTGCCACACAAACGTTATCCTGTAACTATACTGTTTTTTTTTTGTTGGAAAAATAAACAATTTCAGTAAGCATCCATAGTTAGTTGCAATCACAGACACAGCAATGGGAAGGATACATTTACTATTATTTAACTAGTTATCTACATAGAAATGGCTGTGATGTGTAATCGGCTTATCAATAGATATACACACTATAACGTTGGCTTAACACATCCAAACCAAAATTTATTTTTGCAATGATTGTTTAATATTTTTGCTTTTAATTTTCGAAGTTTCTCTGCGGCTTACAAATTTCGGCCGTGCAGGGTAGATGGTGGGATGGAATGGTGGATTCATGTTGCTTGGGATAACACACACATACCGAAATACATTTCGATAAGAATATTACTTTGCGCATTGTTGCGGTTGGGGTGTGTATTTCGGGGAACTGAATGCAACAGTGCGTGGAATTTGTAATTGCGGCTGAGGCTGAGGTTGCAAATGCAAGTAGATATAGTTTAAAATCTGTATTTATAATGTAACGTGTCACACCAGAAAAGGAAGATGAGGGATACAATGATAAAAGCTTAACTACTCTGCTTCTGCTGCTGGCACAGTGTATGCACTAGGTTGAGGTTTGTATATGAAAGGAAGTAGGTAAAATGGAAGTGACGCTGATGCTTGGCGGTGTGGAAGGATTCCATTTAAATATTTTGGTTTGGTCCCTAGGTGATAATATTTGATGTCATTTTAATCAAAACTGATTAAAAATCTATATTTACAACAAGCAAATAATTGAAGCTATGGATTTTTGAAATATGTGTAGTATTTATATGCGGGAGCTGTATCGACTTTTCCCTCTTGGATCACGCTTAATTCGTTTGACAAGCCATTTCTGTTGAATCATCTCATGCGCATTGGGATGAACCGAATGTTGAATGAAGTGCAAAATTGGTTAAAATAGAAGTGCGACTTGAAAATAGTATACATTCAATAACATGAAACACTTTTATCATAAAAATTAAAAAATAATATGAAACAAAAATCCTGGTTTGCAAAATATTTTTGACAATGTTGCGTTCAGTCTCTGAGATTGAAAAGTTGGATCATGGATCATCCATGAGGCGAATACCTTAAAGGACTCACCAAAAACTCAGAATTAGGTACCTTATTTGGCGCATGGAACAATTTCGTCCAAGAATTTTTATCATTTAATTTATTTGTTTGGAATTTGAGCTTTCCTTAAAACATGCACTAAGTCCAAATTTACCCATGTATTTTAGAGATAATGGTCAAACTCGTCACTTTTCAATATTTTTGGTATAACTCGAAAACTAAGCTGAATTTGAGAATTTAAGATTTGAAGATTTTTGTTGAAAATAGGATTTTCTATCAAAATAGAACGTTCACAAGTTTAATAGAAAAAATATGAGTATGAAAACTCAACATAAATAACCTAACCAAATATTTTTGTTACAAAACTGATAATAACTTTTTGTATGGAAAGATAGGGGTAAAGACGCGTTCAAATGAAAACAAAAAATAAGAAACTGAACCCTTTCTTATAGATTTTTTTTTGTATCTTCCAACTAAAAGTGTCTAAAGTTAAATTCCTAAACTAAGATTATTTTTCGAATTATATTAATTGAAAAGTGACAAGTATTATCACTCTCTCCAAAATGAAGGGTGCAGTGGAAAAACGGCTTAAGTCCATTCTTCTGATAAATGAAACTAATGATAACAGCTTGTAGGTTTCTGTAAGTACTATTTGATGGAATATAATAATAAAATGTCCATAAACATTTTGGATAATTCTCGAAATGACACTTTTTGTAAAAAACTTTTTTTTCAAAAGTTTTGTTTTGGATGAAGCTGAAGATCGCTGCTTTTTTTTTTTTTTTTTTAAAGTAGCAGACCTCGAAAAGTGTCACTGACATTGCAAAATTTCAAATACCAAAATATTGTCCAAATAATTTTTCAGGGGTGATGTCCGTTACGTTTTCAACGAGCAGATAGACCAAACCAACGGTTGAAAAAAAAAAAAAAAAAAAAAATCCGCTGTGTAGAACAGACCTTTTTCTAGAGGCGATGTTCCTTAGTTTTTTTGTATTATTTTATTAAGCGTTTTTAGCAACGAAACATAAAAAAAGAACAACAGAAGTTTGACTCCTTATAACTTCGGATCAACGAATGCTACATAAAAAAAAGTACACAGAAAAATTTAGTTCTTAAATTTCTAGAGGCGATGTTTTTAATTTTTTTTTTCATGTTCTTAAGCCATTTCTTTTTGCCTAGCATTAGGTATAACAAAACGAAAAAATAACAAAAAGGCCAGTCGGCAGGTTTTTTAATTTGCAAAAAAATACCGCTCGAATTTTTTGATTGAAATTGGTAAATGGGTTGTCTCAGAGTATAGAAAAAAATTGGCACGGCTTTAATTATTGTGCGTCAGCCGCAATTTTGAAAAACGCGATGTAGCTTATATCTTGAGAACGACTTATCGTACAATTTTTTTTATATACAGGGTGTCCCTTAAAGGATGGTCAAAACTGAATATTGTGATATGCCAGGTCATGACCTTTTAGAATTTGGTAACTTGTTCATACCGAAACCTAACGGTTTTCGAGTAACTGCTATTTTTCGAAATTTAAAAAAAACTTTACTTTAAACCAGTTTTTTGCTCACCCTGTCTACAATTTGACTTTTGTTTTTTTTACAATTTTTACACTAAAACTTTGGCTAATAGTTTGACTTATTTTGCTGAATAAAAAAATGTTCATTTACATCACCATTTGCCTACAATCTAAAATATAAACTTGAACTTTGACCAAACTTAATTTTTGACCTCAATCTTCTTAAGATCTCCATGAAGAAAATTCGTATGACACAATACAGGTTTTATATTTCAAAAATATTCTGTTTTTCTGTAGTTTTTAAAAAGGTATACAACTTGCTAAGGCGGTGTTCAGATAGAAAGTTATAACCGTTTGAATTCAATAAAACAGGTTAAAAATAAAAATAAAACATTTTTGTTCAAGTATATCGATAAAATTTTGTGGGGTGAAAGGGGAAAAGTCCAGTATTTTTGAAAATTTCTCGAAAAGCATCAGGTTTTTTTAAGAAATATCTTTGGAAAAATTGAAGCTTATAATATTCTACAAAGAATAGATGACTATAATTTTTTTGTTGGACTAATGGATTTTGAGACAAATGAGCGCAAATGCAACGGTTTGGAAAAAACACATTAAAGTAAGGCAACATTTTGTCCCTGTTCTTTCAATATCTCTTGCTCCGGAGAAAAAAGTGGTTGATCTTTGTTGTGCGGAATTTTAATAGCTTCCGTTTTTCCAAAGACAGTTCTTAAAAAACCTGATGCTTTTCGAGAAATTTTCAAAAGTACTGGACTTTTCCCCTTTTACCCTACAAAATCGAAAGTCCCTGCCCAAATTTAAGATTTATATTTAAAAAATGCGTAAGACATCTAAATGAAGCCCTCCACCGAAATTCAGCTTTGTCGGAGTTATATTTGAAGAGATATTTTAATTTTATCGATATACTTGAACAAAAATGTTTTATTTTTGTTTTATTTTTAACCTGTTTTATGGAATTCAAACGGTTATAACTTTTTATCTGAGCACCGCCTTAGCAAGATGTATACTTTTTTAAAAACAACAGAAAAACGGGATATTTTTGAAATATAAAACATTTATTGTGTCATACGAATTTTATTCATGGAGCTCTTAGAAAGATTGAGGTCAAAAATTAAGTTTGGTCAAAGTTCGAGTTTATCTTTTAGTTTGTAGGCAAATGGTTGTTAAATGAAAATTTTTTTATTCGGTAAAATAAGTCAAACTATTAGCTGAAGTTTAAGTGTAAAAATTGTAAAAATCAAAAGTCAATTATGGACAGGGTGAGCAAAAAACTGGTTCAAAGTAAAGTTTTTTTTAAATTTCGTAAAATAGCCGTTACTCGCAAAACCGTTATGATTCGGTATGATCAATTTACCAAATTCTAAAAGGTCATGACCTGGCATATCACCATATTCAGTTTTGACCATCCTTTAAGGGACACCCTGTATATAAAAAAAAAATTGTAAGATAAGTCGTTCTTGAGATATAAGCTAAATCGCGTTTTTTTCAAAATTACGGCTGACGCACAACAATTAAAGCCGTGTCGATTTTTTTCTATACTCAGAGACAACCCATTTACCAATTTCAAGCATAAAATTCGAGCGGTATTTTTTGCAAATTAAAAAACCTGCCGACTGTCCTTTTTGTTATTTTTTCGTTTTGTTATACCTTATGCTAGGCAAAAAAAAAAATGGCTTAAGAACATGAAAAAAAAAATAAAAAAACATCGCCTCTAGAGATTGGAAAACTAAATTTTTCTGTGTACTTTTTTTTATGTAGCATTCGCTGATCCGAAGTTATAAGGGGTTAAAGTTCTGTTGTTCTTTTTTTATGTTTTGTTGTTAAAAACGGTAAATAAAATAATAAAAAAAAACTAAGGAACATCGCCTCTATAAAAAGGTTTGTTCTACACAGCGCATTTTTTTTTTTTTTTAACCGTTGGTTTGGTCTACCTGCTCGTTTAAAAAAAATATATAATTAAAATATAACAGGATGCAAATTTGAAAAAGTAACGGACATCGCCCCTAGAAAATTATTTGCACAACATTTTGGTATTTGAAATTTTCCAATATCATTGATACTTTTCGAGGTCTGCTACTTAAAAAAAAAAAAACCTCGGATGCAGCGATCTTCAGCTTCATTGTTTTGGGCACAATACTTAAGCAAAACAATTTCTTGAAAAAGTTTGTTTCCAGTCCTTGTATTACATCTACGTAGTAAAAGTTCAAAACAAAAACTTACCCGATATTTTAAATACTTATTTCGTAGTGATGCCAAAACAAATTGAAATACATGAAACGGTCTAACAACGCGTTTCTTAATATTTTCTTTTGTTTTCAAATATAGGTTTTTTAAAACCAAAGGATGTATGAACAAAAAGCAAAAAACCGTTTCTAAGTATCATGTTTAGTTCCTTCGCAATAAATTTTCAAAAAATTATCTTCAAGTTTTCGGCTACCATGTAGGCTGGCCGTAGATGGAAGTCTCCCTTAACGCATATCATTTTATTAGAGTATACAATTCATAAAATTAAAATCAATTTGTTTTGTATAAATAAGTACATTTAACTGGAAAAAATATTTTCATCCTTTATTTAATTTTCCTCAGAATTTAGCATTTGTTTAGAAAGTAACCTTATATTATCGTTATTCTCGGAATCAATTTGAGTAGACTTAAGCTGCTTTTCCCCTGGCCCTTCAAATGGATGGGTGAATTTTGGTGAATTTCGTAAAATAAATTAAAGTTACAGTTTTTTTAAAACTAAACACTAGTACAACTTCTTCAAATACATTTTCCATCTCAAGCGTCTTGAGAATGGGGCCTCATTTATGGGATATTCGCAAAAAAAAGTATACCATTCGAAAGGCCACCGATTCGTGATAAAAAAATAAGTTTCAGTAATTGGTCAGCCATGGATTTTTTTAAATAATTAAAAAAAAAAAATCAAGGTCAAAACTATTTTTAACACCTCATTTATGTAATATGCGAAAAAAATATACACCATGTGAGTAATTGGTCAGCCATAGATTTTTTATCAAAGGTCACGGTAGTGCCCAGCCAAGTTCTGGCACTATACCCTTTTTACAGGATCAAACTAAGGCGATTTTTGACCCCCCTCTAACTTCTGTAGCAATAAAGTCAGAAACTTCAAACTCGCAGCATTTACTAAACTCACCAGGTTTAGACAACTCACCAAATTTCAATTACTTAGCATCAGTGGTTCCCGAGATATATAAGTGGAAAAATAGCTTAAACCGTAACTGACTGACTGATTGACTGACTCACTGACAGATTATCAAAATTATGGAGCACTTCCCGACATGGTAGAATCTTATTATTTCGCACAACGGTAGGCCTTGTGGTGTATACAAAGGAAAACATCAAAAATTTAAGATTTTCAATTCAGGGGGTCGGAACCCACCCATTGTCATAGAATTTCTATAAATTACTTGGAGCACTTCTGATTATCGTGGATTGATGAAATTTAGTACAGCGGTAGGGCTTAAAGTGCAGTCAAAGGAAACATTTTAAAATTTGAGATTTTTCATTCAGGGGTCGCCGTATCCGCCTATTTTCATAGAATTGATATAAATTATTTGAAGTATTTCTGACTGTCCTGGAATGATGAAGTTTGGTACAGCGGTAGGGCTTAAAGTGCAGACAAAGGGAAAATTTTAAAATTTGATATTTTACATTCAGGGGGCGTGGCATCCGCTCTTTTGAATAAAAATTGATATCAATTATGAGGAGCACTTCTGATTGTCGTAGAATGATCAAATTTGGTAGAACGGTAGGGCTAGAAGTGCAAGCAAATGCAAAATTTTAAAATTAAAGATTTTACACTCAGAGGGCGTGCCATCCGCCCATTTTCTCAGAATTGTTATTAATTATGTGGATCACTTCGGATTGTTGAAGAATAATAAAATTTGGTAGACTGGTAAATCATGTGGTCAATACAAAGGAGGTATTGGAAAAATTATCCATTCAGGGGCGTGGCACCCACCCATATTCTCAGAATTGATATCAACTATGTAGTGAACTTCTGATTGTCGTAGAGTGATGAAATTTGGTAGAGCGATAGGACTTGACAAGCAAGCAAAGGGGAAATTAAACTTTGAGATTTTACATTCAGTGGGCGTGACAACTACACATTTTCACAGAATTAATATTAATTTTGCTAGATTATGAAATTTGGTAAAGTGGTTAGTTTTCCGGTGTATAAAAAGAAAAAGTTGAAAGCATGAACTTTTTCATGCAGGGGCGTTTCTCCCATCCACTTTTCCTGATAAAAAGAATGTTTGCAAAAAGTAGTGAAATCACACCAAAAACATAAATGTTAAAAAAAGAACCAAGTTCTTTTATATACAAAAACCTTTCCGTAACAAGTCAGCCGTAAAAAGTAGTGAGATCTAAAAGTACGCCAAGTTCTAAGTTTATTAATGTTAAATATCAAATATTTTAGGTAGAGTAATATGTTAGAACCTCAAAATTATCAGAGCAATTTGTTATTTAATGATTACTGACTTAAATTGAGTTGGTTTACTAGTTAAGTTTTCATTTTAATATTGAGTAATTAGGTAATAAAAAAAACTTGCCAAGTAAACTAACTCAATTTAAGTCAGTAATTATTAAATAACAGATTTCTCTGATAATCTGATAAGGTTCTAACATATTACTATACCTAAAATATTTGATATTTAACATTAATAAACTTAGAACTTGGCGTACTTTTAGATCTCACTTCTTTTTACGGCTGACTTGTTACGAAAAGGTTTTTGTATAGAGAAGAACTTGGCTCCTTTTTTAACATTTATGTTTTTGGTGTGATTCATTTTTAAAGATTTTTCAAGGGTTTATAATACTTTTAGCACCTCATTTATGGGATATTCGCAAGAAAAGTATACCATTTACTGGACACAGACTCGTGGTAAGAATTCAGTTAGTTACAGTAATTGGTCAGCCTTAGATTTTTTTTAACGAATTTTTAAAATTTTAACATATCTGAAGAATAATAATAATAATAAAGAATAATTGTTGGCTCGTATATCTTTCCATCATGAAATGGCAAACCTTATTGAAGAGAAATTTCAAAAGAGCGGCAAGAAATATGGCGTCATTTGCTGTCCCTGTTGCTCTCCTTTTGTAGCGTCTCTGTTGAAAAACCCTTTTTTTAAAGATTTGAATGTATTATCATATGGGAAGTTTGATGTTTTATTAAATTTGAGGTACGAGAGAGAAAATATAAGTATCATCGATTGACTACAAAATAACGTAGGTATTCCATTGCCATGAAAATTAAATTTCTTATTGAATTGAAGTTACCAACATTCAAATTCTCTATTGAATTCGAAATTAACAATCGAAAATCCTACTAGCTTTCTAAGTAACCAACTTTCATTAAATTTTCTATGTGGTTACTAAATAATTATTTCAGATCAACAAAATAATCTTGAGTTCTCGGGGGGAGGGGGAGGGGTGACCCCCTCCCTGTATACGCCGTTGCAACAAATAAACGCGACGAGAGCGTAACGTGATTCGGTGTCATTTTTTTTCTAAGTTATACAATCGTTGCCCAATTCAAAATGCGACGTATCTCTTGACGACGAGTTTTTTGACAGCGTTAAATTATTTATTGTTTTTATTCTTGCTGTGCAGTGTGCGTTCAAAATAATGAAAAAACTGAAATTACTTATTAAAGCTCAGCACCACAAAAATAATGTGTGCAAAAGTGGCAAAGAACGAAATAGCTATTTTATCTCCAGCCAAACTATTGGTGATGGCACCTTTAAGTTGTTGTTGTTGTTCAAAAATTCAATAAAATTACTTTAATTATTTAAATATTATAATTGTGTTTGTCCATAGCTGATTTCGTGTTCTATTCCGCGGGCTGGGGAATTTTGTTTTGCTAAAAATGCAAATAAATTAAAACAATACAACATTATAATTTTTTATCTGTTGTTTTCTTTATTCTTTTCTACAATTTCAAAAAATTCACCATCAGTCAAATATAAAAGAAAAATAGAAAACGTCGGCGAGAGCGTCTTTTTTTCAATTTTCCTAACTCTAGCGTGACGTGACGACGAGAAACGTTTCATTGTGCATACCCTGGCGTACATGGTTTGAAATCGATTTGACAACTACGACGAGTTCTCGTCATGCTCACGTTGCGTTTTCTCGTCGCATTGGGAATCCACCTTCGTTGTGACTATTAGAATAAGGCATGTTCAGAAACATGATATACATAATATGATGTCTTACTCATAGAACTAAAGAAAATTCTGACCGTGTTCCGCATAACTATCGAATCGCGATTAGTTGGCGATTAAAGTTGTGACTTAGAACGTAGTTTATACAAGAAAAAATAATAAGGAAGTCTACATTTAATCAACGATTAGGAACGCTACTTTTCGTAGTTCCCCAACCAATACGAACCATTCGTTGACGACGACGAAACTACATCAACAACGTGTTGTTATTGTTGTTTCCTTTTTGGTCAACGAATGGTTCGCATTGGTTTGGTGGTCTTTAATAGTCGGAAGCTGTCAGAAGCAGATGACCAGATGTCATAAGCCAATTAAAAGTAGCTTTCTGAACAATCCAAATCAGAATTGAGCCATAATTCGTTGTATATATTGTAATATTTTGCCAAGGGTTCGCCAATAAAACTTATTTCTTTTATTCAAACTGAACAACAACTACTTAACAAAAATAAAACACCTTTATTTCACTTCAAATACCTACTTTACTTTTATTATAAACAAGCACAACTCTTAATTCACTATTTTACACCGACGTTTATTCGTTCACTTTCAAAATCAAACTGAGGTCTTCGGACTGGTGGCGGTGTATTTATATCCGAGAAAAAGCTACTAGAATCTTCTGGAATGTGCTGGAATGCACTTCACCTCCACAAGTCCCCACAAGTAGCTCAAAAGCTTTCGACCAATTACAAATTATAGCAGTTCCATGGTTTGGGTATTGGATAACTATGCGAGTGGTTTATATATTGGATAATGATAGGGTGGTTTAGGTATTGGATAATATTAGTCCATAGATGACGCTGAACTCATTACTAATTTATTCTGTTATAGTAGAATAAAAGATGTCGTTGTTTGCATAAATGGGCATATTCACCACAATATCTCCTTTGTTCCTGACTCAGTTAGTTTCACTTCCGTGACGTGCACTCGGGGCGCTCTTCACTACAAAAGCAATAGTTTACGCGAATCAAGAAACCAACATTTTGGGCGCACCATATATTTTGTTTGTATTCGCTCATTTTCGTCCGACTAATACTGTGAGCCTTCCATTATTGTAGTGTATATCTTACATCTTTTTTTTATCGTTCCGAGACATTCGGCTCCGATTTTGCGTTGGTTCGGGAGAGGTTCTTCATTCAAAAATAACTTCGAAATCTAAACACGTCTAATCTGTCACACAAAATCTGTCAAATAAACGAACAGCTGATTCAATTACACAGCATTTAACCAAATGGATGAAAAGGTCGTTCATGCAAACTTTTGTGTAAACTTATAATTTTTCAAAGTTTGTAAACTTACGACGTTATATGAATACCCTTACTAATTTATACACATTCAAACTATAATCGAAAATATTTCAACAGGTTGTCCGGAAATCGTATTTTTCGGAGACGAGACTGGGACGAGACATTAGTTATACAAGACCGAGACGAGACTTACAAAAGTCTCGCCGAGTCTCGTCTCGTGGCCAGCTCTAACTAAAAGCACAACAACAAATATGCAATGGGAACTTATCAATACAGTTACAGACAAATATTTATAATTAATTTTTTACACTTACAAAGAACTATACAAAATCCAAACAATCGAAATTATAATATACATAATTTATGACAAATAATGTAGACAAAAATGTTCGCCCCCCTATTCTCCGTTAAAATTGAACATGCAGAAAAATTAGTTTTTGTCTTAATGTGTTGATGTGCTGTCAACCGTAAGTAAATACCTATTCATTTTGGAATTGTTCGACAATTCGCCACACAATACCCTCCCAACCTAAACATTCTCAGGGCGAACATTGAGCAATCCACGCAAAGCCCAGCAAATAGATATTATGCTGTTGGTTTAATTATTTACACTCCAGCGGCACTTCGGAATGCTTTGCATTAAATTCAAAGTAAATTACAACCTATTGCCCCAAGTGTTGAACTAACAAAGCTGATGACCTCGATTTAGGCAAACTTATTTACAACACAGTTCCAATAGTGGGAATAGGAATGGATGGCAATAATAGCTTGCATTAAATGTAGGTACTTATGGGTACTCATCATCATCATCATCGTCGTCGCTCGTCGGATATCCGTCTATGTGAAAAGCTCTGTCCAATTAAACTTCTTAAGCCTCAAATTATCCACGAGCTAATTTGAGGACTGAGGGAAGGGTGTCCTGTCCACGTCTTGTCTATGTCCATGTCCATTCCATGAAATGTCCGAATCTTGCGGTATTGGCTTAATGGGTGGGGGAGGGTAAGCAAATAAATGCCTATATTCTTGTTCGTAAGTTAAGGAGATTTCCCTTAGTCAACTTTATATATTTACAAGGACAAGGGCGAGTTGATGACTTTAATAAAAATTGTTTGACTTGAATAATTTTGAAGCACTTTATTAATTAGTAAAAAAATGCAAACAAAAATCTTCAAGAGATGGCTAAGCGACTGAGTTTTCATGAGACATGTCAGTTATGGCGTTAGGCAATAACGCCCAAGGCAAAAGCGCCCAAATCGATTTGGAATTATCGGCCAAAAAAATTCTTAAGAAAATGGGTTTTTTTTTTTGTTTCCAGTTTTGGGCGTTTTTTCCGTTTTTTGCTATATCTATCTAGATGAAAGAACGCCCAAAATTTTATGTTCAAATAGACAAACTGGAAGGCCCAAAAAATGAAAATATTGCCAAAAACAATTACAAAACAATGAAGTTACGCCCAAATACAAGGAAATATCGCCCAAAAAAACTCTGACGCAGCAGAAGTCTGGTTCTGACACTTCCGGATGGATCTACAATAGCAGCCAAAAAGAACGTGAAGTACCTAGGCATCCACTTCAACGAATTGTTAAGGTTCAACCCACACTCACGAAACGTGCTCAAAAAAGCCAACTGGGCCTTCCACCGACTCCACCCATTGATGAGACGCACAAACGGACTAAGCCAGAAGACGAAGCTTTTTATGTACAAGCAGCTCCTGCAGCCCGTAATCAGCTATTCCTTCCCAGTCTGGTTCTCCATCTCGAAGACGGTCATGAAGGAACTTCAAATGTTCGAAAGAAAGCTACTAAGGATTTGTACCGGACTACATTTCGACCGGCAGCGAATGAGACATCACAGCAACGAGCGTCTTTACACAGAGGCGAGCATCATCCCTCTGGACAGGTACCTACTGCTTCAAGCAAAGAAGCTTGTAGGACTCACTTACAGTTACCCAAATCAACTGATGAGAAGGACGGCCACTCAGCAGCGACACTCCGAGCCGAGATACCTCAGTACGATGGAAATCCTGGTTGACAACATCATCACGTGCAACGAGCCAGCAGTTTCGTTCTACGCTGACACAGGATCAGCATATCACCGAGGCTAAATGCCAACCAATCCCCCCACCTAAACCACAACTTGACAACCGGGACGGAACACCCCGAGGACGATAAAGTCAACCGACTTTTAGAATTAATTTTTTGACATGTATTTTATTTTTATAATTCTTTAAAATTAAACAAAGTATAAAATTAGGCCCCCTATGTGCCAATAAATGTATAATATCATCGTATCTAACTAGTTATAAGTCAAATTTGTAAATAGAAATAACAAAAAAAATCTGAGGGTATGTTCAGTCGCCAGGCAGGCGCCTATGTTGTCAGTTGGTGTGCTTTCAGTTTATTTGTAATAAACAGTACCTTGGGTGGCCCGCTTCGCGGGTTCAAGGATCCCTTTTCAGGTCCCACTCACGCTACTCCGTCACTCGGCTCAGTCGCCAGGCAGGCGCCTATTTGCATTTTCGGATTTTCAGAATTCAATCGAGAGGTGGTGTGAGATGATAACGATAACGATAACGATAACGATAACGATAACGATAACGATAACGATAACGATAACGATAACGATAACGATAACGATAACGATAACGATAACGATAACGATAACGATAACGATAACCATACCGAAACGAGATTTTTTTTTTTTAATGTTTTTTGAGTGGTGAGCTGACCAAACTTATTTGACATGGGGAAAACTATTGAACAAGTTGGTGCGTTTTCGTTGCTGCGTTTTCATGGCTCATTGTCATGGGCATGCAAACTTCACGGCTATGCAGAGTATTATAAACCCTAAAGTCAATGGTTTGGGCTTACATGCTATCCCATCTGAATCCCTATGAATTACTGATAGCTACTCTCATCTATGTTGGATTAAGGAAACAAAGCAATCTAGAAGAGCTTTGGAAAGCAATTTAAGAATACTGGGAATGCTCTTATGCATTGATGTTTGCGCTTACTGGAGAGTTTTTTTCGGTGGTTACAAGCTGGTATAGCTAATGCTTTTTTTTGCAATCAATGTACTTATTCTTTCTCCAACACTGAATGGGGGCATATTCAAAGTCGCAGACAGACCCGGGTTTATCTAAACTACAGTTGAAGACAATTTTGGCTCAATGAATACAGACTGATTTTAATAACAAATTGTCGGTTTTAATTTTTTATAAGATAAAGAAAAGTACTTGTACTTTTAATTTGAATAATATTCATTCACCAAAGTGATTTTGATATTTTAATATTTAAATTTCTTATTCTTTATTAAAAAACCTGACCACGGGTAATTATTTTTTGGGTGCACGAATTTAAACAAATTCTCCTAGAATAATAAAATTCACAGTATCTTCTTGCTGTGATTTTTATAAGAGTCGGTAAACATCGACCAAAATTTGTGTTTTTATAAGACTATTAACTTGGTTTACTACACAAATAACTTGAAATATATTGAAATGATAAAGTTAAAAAAAAATAGAATCAACGTCCGAAAATTCATTCAAAGCTATGTCTAACTTAGACACAACTCTAAAATGACTATATGAATACCCCCCTATGTTAAGTTTTGTGTAAACAAAATATGGCTTCCTCTTAAAATGAATCCATTAAAAACTCCTCAAAGCGACAATTCATATAAAAGTGCATTTGTTAAATTAGTCTTTTCTTATGCCACTATTGTAAAACGGACACATCTACTCCATCTATGTGGCATTCTCAGAAAACCCATTCGAGTTAATTTTATAATTCGTTTGATTTATTCAAATGAAAAGTCTCCGGGTAAATTCCATTGACTTCCTCCTTAAGACCTCCAGGCTACTTCAAAAAGCTATTTCAAAAGGCTAAAACAAAGAAAATCCTTTTTGCCATTTTATGCTCAAGCAAAGTGGAATACCTCTTTTGCATATAATGTATGAAGTATGTTAGTAGGTATATGTAAGTAAGTTAGGTGCAGGTAGATACTGTAGGTGGTTATTATGTAAGCAAAAAGTGTATAAAGGATCACACATCTTTTATAGCATGCGTCACTCCAACCTTAGATATATTGTTAATAAATTCCTCAAAGATATCCTGTTAATTCAAAGTTGGGCGAAATTCATCAAAGGATCTTTGTATAGAAGTTAAAAACGACATGCTCTTGTCACTGTCACAACTCTTTCACCATCACTATTACCTTGCCGACCGAAATTACTAAATTGCTTTCAAGAGAGAATGATATCCTCAAAAGTGTTCTTGTTCACTTAAAATCATGGTCATACCCTAACCTACATACGTATATGAAGTTGTAGGAAGGTACAGTTACCTTGTCTTACTTATAAGTTGGGTCAATAGCTTGCCTTCGATGTAAAAGCGATAAAGGTTTTGTGTGGCAGCTCTAAAGTTGTACAAAATGAATTTTAAATTTTTTATCATAACGAAACACTTCAAATAGGTACAGGTACGTAACTGCATGCTCTGGTTTATACTCCCACATCAATACAGGGTGTTTTGCTTTAGTATTTACTTTGAATTCCTGGAAGGTTGTGAAAAAAGCACCCTGATGTTTGGCTATGCATTCCAACGATTTAAGGAACGTGAAGATTGTGTTAGGGTCTTTTAATATTCTTAAGGAATTTGATAAAATATTTTCTGATAATAAATTGTAATATTAAAAATTGATTTTTTGAAGATTGCCACTTCACAATGCTATAACTTCAAAACAGGGTTGCAAAAGCTGAAGCCTTTTTTAGCTTAAGGCCTCGTTTAATTCTTAATTCAGGCGTGGACTTGTGAATTGAAAAATATTTAATTCACAAGCCATTTCTGATTTTTTAATTGAAAAATATTTAATTCACAAGTTTTTTGTGATTTGTGAATTGAAAAATATTTAATTCACACTTTCTGATTTGTAGTAGCCCGTAGCGTAATGGTTAGTGCGTTCGACTGTCACGCTGGAGGTCTGGGTTCGCTTCCCAGGCTACTGCCTCTTGTGAGGAATTGACAAATCCTCCAAGAGTATCACTCGTTACGAATAAGTGCTTCTCGTCTAGCCGTTCGGATTAGGCGTAAAATTGTAGGTCCCTTCAATTCCTGTCGACAGGCGCACACAGGAATGGTTGCGAGTTGTTAGTCAATGGGCCCTGGTTCTTCATGAGCCGTTGTGCCACCCGATTTATTTTATTATATTTCTTATTTGTGAATTAAATATTTTTTAGACTGATTTTATGTTGTTATGTTTTATACAAACTCCATTTACCTCCTACATACACACATACATGTGTATACAGTGTGTCCCATTAACAAAGGTCCAAACTAAGACTGGTGAAACGCCAGATCATGATCTGTCAGAATTTGGTTAAATATTTTGCCATACCGAATCAAAGCAGTTCTCGAGTTATGTCTATTTTTTGAAATTTGAATAAAAAAAACGTTACTTTGAACCTGTTTTCTGCTCACCCTGCTCATAATTGAATTTTGTTTTTTACAATGTTTGCATTAAAACATTGGGTAACAGTTTAACTAATTTTTATGAGTAAAATATTTTTTATTGGCATCACCATTTGCCTAGAATTCACTAGTTAATCTTGAACTGTCCCAAACATAATTTTCGAACTCAATCTTCTGAAGAGCCCCCTGAACGAAAATCGTTTTATAATTCAAAAATAGTTTATTTTCCTGTGGTTTCCAAAAAGTTATAAAACTTGCCAAAGCTATGCTTAGATAGAAAGTTATAACCGTTTGAACCTTATGAATCAAGTTCAAAATCAAACAAACATAAACATTTTTCTTCAAATATTTCGATAACATTAGAATTTCACTTCAAATATAACTCCGAAAAATCTGAATTTGGCAAAAAAAAATTAAAATTAATGTACATATTTAAAATTTAATTTAAAATTATAAAAGGGCCAACATGTTTTTAATCATCATTACATTAGTATGGAAAAATAATATATCTTCTTAATTGGAGAGACAATTTTTTGTAACAATAAAAATTACATATTATTATTGTCATCGTGATCTAATGCTAACCTAACAAATCTTATAGAAATCTAAGGTCCAAGTTTTCGACCATTCACTCCTTGAAGCCCAACTAATAACATTTCTTTCGATTTTAGTGTCATTTGTTCCCTTAACACCCCGGTAATCCTTCTGACGGGAAGCCAATAATCGTTATACAAATAAGTCTAAGGTGATATTACTCATCCATTAAATTTTCTATGGAGTAATTACATCAGCGTCACAGAGGCGATGAAGTAATTTTTTTAATTATTTATTTTTATTCTTTGTCTTGCTTTCTTCAGTTCATTTAAAATAAAAATGCTATTCTGTTCATTTTCTAATAACATTTCTTTCGATTTTAGACATTTTAGTGTCATTTGTTCCTTTAACACCCCGGTAATCCTTCTGACGGGAAGCCAATAATCGTCACAGAGGCGATGAAGTAATTTTTTAAATTATTTATTTTTATTCTTCGTCTTGCTTTCTTCAGTTCATTTAAAATAAAAATGCTATTCTGTTAATTTTAACCAATATATTTCAAGGATAATTTTTTCAAAATCATAGAATATTACTCCTATAAATTAGCCGAGCAGTTTTCGATCCAATAGACATCCAAACAAATTTGTATAGAATCCTTAATATAACTATCTGTTTATACATATAAGTGAATATGGTAAGGCTTATTATAATGATAAGGCTGTCACGCCATTCACTTAATATTTTCAGGGGTTCCCCTTATTTTCACCACTTTGGCCTACATTCGAAATATTTATAGAATTATTATCGGATATATAAGATCCTATAATTATTCTTCTATAGGGGTTTTATTGAGTGGAATTAAATACACGTGACTGCTATAACAATATTGGGTTTTCATTATAGAATGAAATGTTCCTATAGTCTTATCACAAAGAAGGCTTCACACCTTCTTTTTCTTTCAGAAAACGTTTCGAAAATTCTGATTTTGAAATTTACCTAAAAATGCTTTCAGAGAGCATCCACACTGTGAAACGAAAGTGCTTTTCGAAAACGACTTTTTAATTTCAAGAAATCAAATTTTCTGAAAGCACTTATTGGGTCGTCAAATTATGAAAGCGAAAGTGTTTTAATGAAATTGCTTTCAGAAAGTGTTTTGTATATAAAATACAAAACACAACTTTTTTTGCCATTTCTACCAGTTTTCAATACAATAATACGACGTTAACAAGTGAAATAAGCACGACGCAGAATATTATCAATGCGTTGACAGACTTTTCTGTGGCGTCAAAGTCACGTGAGTTGAACCTCATCTGAATCAAAATTTTCGGTGTAACAATTTGAGGTTTTTTAATCCACCTTCATGGTATGCCATCCTTCAATGGAATTTGAGAGTTCATACCTTGCCATAAGGTAGGTAAGAAACTAAATTTTGGTAAAACAGAATATTTCGTTTCAAATATCACTAAAAAGCCCTGAAATCACCTTTTTCGCGAGCAAACAATATAATCTCAAAAAATTCAGACTTCTAAGAGGTGTTTCAATACAACATCCTTGCAGCAGTCCTTCAATTAACCTTTACAGTCTAAAGCTTGGACAAAATCGGTACTAGAATATTTAGTTGCAAACGTCACCCGAAAGCAATGTTGTGCCATGTAGACTATAAATGTAGACTACATGATTTTCTACATGTAGACAATTCAATGTACCCAATTCACAATTGTCGACATAAATTTGTCGACAATGTAGACAATTCGTTAAACCATTATAATTCATAATTTTTCCTACTTAAATTTTTTAAACCAAAAACAAAAATCTTAAAAAAAAGAACCAAGTTCTTCTATAATACAAAACCATAAAACCGAACAACAAGAAAGTCGTGAAAAATCATTTCATCTAAATCTAAACGCATACCTTTGTAGATCTATGTTTATAAAGGCTTTAGGCCCAGTTTCACAGTAACAGTCGTAGCACTTGAGTGCGAAATATAGGACACAAAATTCCAAAATTCGCAGTGCACACTTGCCTGCATAAATTGCACTTAAGTGTCACTAACTCAGACTGCGAAAATTACCAAAAAGTACCAATATACGAAACTTAAGTGCAACTTATTCTAGTAAGTGCTCACTGTGAAACTGGCCAGTTTCAAATACATATATTTTTATTTAGAGTAAGTTCACTGAATCACTTTACTATAGTTTACTGGTCAATTTTCAAAAATCTTTCAAAGTTTGAGGAATTTAGTAATAAAATGATAAAATTCCACTTGCCAGTAAACCTTGAAATTTTGGGTCAATAAAATCATTAACTAATAAATTAATCACATAATTTGGAGTTGTTTATTTTTTTTTTATCCGATTTCACTTCTTTTTTGCTAAGATATTGGGGCATATGCCCAAGAATATGCCGTAGATATACTGCGAATATGTCGCAGATAGACTCTGGTTTAACTTAAGTACAGTTTAAGGCAATTTTGGCTGAATGATAGAGACCGATTTTAATTACAAACTGTTGTTTTATATTTTTATAAGATAATTAACTTGGCATACTACACAAACAGCTTCAAATATTTTGAAATGATAAACTTACAAAATAGAATCAACGTCTGAAAATTTAGGTTATGTGCCACTCCCCCTGATTGGAAAATCTGCAGTTTTCATTTTGTACCTTTTCTATATGAACTTCAAATCATATCACATTACCGATCTTCATTTTTCTACAAAAATCGGAAGTGCTTCATAATTGATAACGATTCTAAGAGAGTTGGTGGATAGAATACCACACCCACAAACGAAAGACCTCAAATTTTCAATTTTTCTTTTGTGTAATGCACTTCAAGACCTACCGGTCTACCGTATTTCATAACCCTACAGCAGTCCGAAGAGCTCTTTTAATAAAAGAATGGAATAACTTCCAAAGTTTCATAGAAACAAAACATTTTAATAACAAAAGAAGCTATGAGTGATTTTAAAAAGCATTAGTTGGAAGAAGAAAACAACTCCCGGTTTTATTTCCACCCACGTGTTTCAAACTTTTATTTTAAACCAACGCAACGGCGTAAAACCCAGATAAACTTGGTAAACCAGATAATTTTATCTCGGTAGAAATTAACTGTCAACATTTGGATGGGAACAATATTCTGTAAAAAAAGATAATTTTATCTCACGAATTTGATGCGGAAAGTGTAGAAATAAACCTGGTACGCTGGGATAAGTCATTTGTGATGTTTAATTTTTATTCTTTCCCACGTTGACGCAAGTATTTATAAAAAGGTTTTCATGTAATCATCTTGCGGAAAAGTTTATTTTTCTGCAAAGTGGAAAATTATCTCGTTGCATGAATACCCTTATTATAAAAATATCGTACCGGGCTTAAAACCCGGTACGTAAATTTCATAATTTTATCTCGTTAGAAATGAACTGTCAAAATTTGTATGGCGAAAATATTCTGCAAAATAGATAATTTTATCTCACAAATTTGTTGCGAAAAGGGCAGAAATAAACCTGATACCTGGGATAAGTCATTTGTGTCGTTTAATTGGATTATTTCCCACGTTTATGCAAGTATTTTTAAGGGCGTGTTCATGTAAACATCTTGCGGAAAGTTATATTTTTCTGGCAAGGCGGAAAATTATCTCGTTGCATGAATACCCTTATTGTTACTATAAATTATTCAACCACTTGTCTATCGGTTGTAGCAGGACTTTTTGGAATGATTTTATTTGTGACATTTAAGTTATTGTTTACACTGTCGAAAATTTGTCGACAAATTGTCTACATTGTCTACATTTTCGACAGTGTCGACCGATTGTCTACGTTGAAATGTAGACAACTAAAGTCGACACGTAGAGGAACAACACTGCCCGAAAGTGACTTTTTCATATTTGACAGTTGTTGCCTTTTGCAAATGTTTAAATTTCTTCGTCCCTCCTCCCTTAAAAAGATGTGGTAACAAAAAAATTTTTCTTTCACAAATCTTTCTGAAAGCACTTTCCTTTCAGTGCGTGGTGGTACTTTTGTAAAAAATTGCCAATAAATCGGAATGATCTTTGATTGCAAACATTTTTCATTTTTGAAAAGATAAATTGAAAATATTTTACCCATGTTTGAGGAAATTTTGTCCAATGCTTTGTTTTTTTGTCAAAGAACATTTTTAAAAATTACAATTTTGTTTGCCATGAATTTCAAGTAGTTTTTGATTTCTATCTTTATTATTAAAAGGTTTTAAAATCGTAAACTTTAATGGAGGATCGAAATTATATAAACCTTGATTTTTTGTGGGAAATTAAGATATGTAGGTATACTTTGCATGCACCCTGTGTATTTGTTTTATGAAGACATATATTTCATAAATGCCATTACGTAAATTTCAAGCAGACCGCTATAACAATAGAAACAATGTTAATGAAAGACCACCATACATTTCCTTTGTGTAAAGCCGATGTGCATAATGTTAATTGTGAAATTTCAAAATAAAAACCTGATGAGTGCAAATCCACATAAACACTACACACACACCTCCTCGCACACACATTTTACATAACACTCCAAGTATCCTCACGTAATCCTTTGTGCGGTTTATAGTAAAGTTATACATACACACGTGCATGCATAATAAAGTTTATAACTTTTACATTACATCAGCAAAGTAAATATAAATAATATTGAACATTTTTGAAACAAAAGAGGAAAAGGGTATTTTAAATTCATAAATCTCCAAAAAAAATAGGTAAAAAAAAGTGAATGTGTAAATATAATAGATATGGGGGACGGATATTGCTTTGAAAATCAATTTTGATAAGAAGATGATTCTAGATTAATTTTATAAATAAAGAAGGTATGATTATCGCTGGATTTAAAGGTTTTAATACTTCAAGGAATATTTTTGACATGGTTTTACATAAATTGAAAATTTATCGAAATTTAGTAGTGAGTTTTGGGGCAGTCTAGACTCTAGAGCTGCCCAACGTCCCTTTACGGTTTTAAATATTATTATCCCAGTACCTACGCTTATGAAAACAACTTAGCATCTTCGGCTATTGGGTGGTTTATTTAATTCACCCGTTAAACAATCAAAGGGCACGGTAGTGCCCAGCCAAGTTCTGGCACTACACACTTTTTACAGGATCAAACTAAGTCGATTTTCGACCCCCCCTCTAACTTCAGTACCAATAAAGTCAGAAACTTCAATCTTGCAGCATTTGCTAATCTCACCAGGTTTAGACAACTCACCAAATTTTAAGTATCAGTGGTTCCCGAGATATAAGATTGCAAAAATAGCAAAACCCGTAACTGACTCACTGACAAATTATCAAAATTATGGAGCACTTCCCGACATCGTAGAATCTTGTAATTTTGCACAACGGTAGGACTTGTGGTGTGTACAAAGGAAACAATTTAAGATTTTCCATTCAGGGGGCGTGGTATCCGCCCATTTTCATAGAATTGCTGTAAATTATTAGGAGCACTTCTGATTGTCGTAGAATGATCAAATTTGGTAAAACGGTAGGGCTAGAAGTCCAAGCAATTGCAAAATTTTAAAATTTGAGAATTTACATTCAGAGGGCGTGGCATCCGCCCATTTTCTCAGAATTATTATTAATTATATTTATCACTTCGGATTGTTGCAGAATAATAAAATTTAGTAAACTGGTAGAACGTGTGGTCAACACAAGGGAGATATTGGAAAATTTTTAATTATCCATTCAGGGGCATGGCACCCGCCCATATTCTCAGAATTGATATCAACTATGTAGAGATCTTCTGATTGTCGTAGAGTGATGAAATTCGGTAGAGCAATAGGACTTGAAATGCAAGGATGCAAGCAAAGAGGAAATTAAAACTTTGAGATTTTACATTCAGAGGGCGTGGTAACCACCCATTTGCACATAATTAATATTAAATATATATTGAAAGCACTTCGGATTTGTGCAGGATTATGAAATTTGGTATAGTGATTAGTTTTCAGGCGTGTGTATACAAAGAAAATGTTGAAATCATGAATTTTGTTATGCAGGGGCGTTTTATCCACCCACTTTTCCTGATAAAATGAATCTTTGCAAAAAGTAGTGCGTAACAAGTCAGCCGTAAAAAGTAGTGAGATCTAAAAGTACGCCAAGTTCTAAGTTTGTTAATTTTAAATATCAATTATTTTAAGGAGAAGAACCTCAAAATTATCAGAGCAATCTGTTATTTAATGATTACTGACTTAAATTGAGTTAGTTTACTTGGCAAGTTTTCTTCTAGTATCGACCTAATTTCTCAATCTTAAAATGAAAACTTGCCGGAATCATGGTTGGCAACCGCACAGCTTCGTGAAACATTGTAATTCGAAGAAAAAACAATAATCTGGAGTTCATCGCCGACACCCATCGTTCATACGATGATCTCCAATACCCGCTAATTTTCTGGAAGGGGCAAGACGGATATTGTATAAACATTAAATACCGAGATCCCGCCACATGCACATTCTTCATTCACTGGCTGAACACAATGTTGAAGCTGTATACACAGCGTGTAGCACTAGTCCAAGTAGAAAGATACGAAAATAGTATACAGCGCCACAATGTGAAGCTGTTAAATGTAGCAAGACGTGTATGATGTAGCGGAATATTTATTACAGGAGCACGCCTGGGTGCTCAAGCAAACCGACGAGATACGCTCATTAATGCTCTTTTGTACCGATATTTCCTTAGTGCTCCGCCAAAATATAGTGCTGGTTCTGCAACAGTTTTCTTCTCAATAGAACACAAAATTCACAAACGTTTAACATTTGTTCATCGAATGACAATGCGTACCGTCGTTTCCGACACCATAAACATTAACACACTTTCGTTCAAATAGTTCCAATCATCCAATTTTATCGATAATCAATCGATCGATAAATCACATTCCATCAAATTCTTCGGTCATTAAAACATTCAAATACACTAACAATACATTCGTTATTTTTTATTTAACAACAAAAATATTCACTAGAAAAATTTTCTATGGCAGAACAACGTTTACCGGGTCAGCTAGTAATATTATAACTTTATCAAAAATAATAAAATAAGTTAGTTTATTGAAATTTGTTAGATTCACTCAAATTTCAGGAGTTAAATCGAGTTTTAAACTATGATGAAATTTGAATAATCAGCAACGGTAAAACTAAGCCTAGAGACAGATAGGCACATTCTGAAAAGTATCATCATTTCCATCTTCTTAAATACCATCAATTCATCAAAAAGCACAGCAAAAGTCAATCAACGCCAAAAACTGGACTCCGTTATACATATTATACTCGTTCTCGTATATTCAAAATACTCATCAAACGTTAAACTTGAAATCTTCATAGATCTCTCTTTAGCTCTTTCAAAAACGTAAATCATCTATTTTCCTTTGATATTCAGGTCCTTGCATTTGTTGCATATTAGATTCCTATGTATAGGTACTCGTACCTTAACTATAACTTCAGAGTCTTCTTTGGCTTGGACTTAAAATAACAAAGCATTTGAATTCAAAGCGATTTTGAAATGATGATATATGGAAAATGAAATGCAATTTGAAATTGCTTTAGAGCTAGAGTTATATGAAACAGATACGAATTTCATGTTAATCAATTCTTGTTGGTGAAATCTCTATGTGTGTTATGATAGCAATTATATACCATTCAGGTAAAAGAGCATTTCACATCATCATCATCATCAAGGCGAAGATGATGGGATGGAACTGGTGAAGATAGGACGATTAACATACATTTGTATACCTACAGAACTACACATTCGAGAAAAGTGATTTTGAATAAGCATATAGAGAATGGCTTTGAAACTGCCAATTCCAATCGACATTTAAGAAATTTGTATGATGACAATAACTTGAACAATGTACAAGGAACAATGTAAACACCTCCAAAACAAACCCTCCAACAAGGTCTAGTTTTTGGTATATTTGCATTCAAAGTAATTTTTTTGAGTTTTGAAGCCTTGTATATATTTGGATGCCTACAAGCTACAACTCCGCAAATTAACTTCGGAATACATTGCGGTTTTTAAAACGCTTAGTCAGTTTTTAAGAGCTATCCATAGCTTAAAACAAGAACATTATATGAGGACTGGTTGCGAAGATATTGAATTTCAAAGTAATTCCATTATTTTCGACCCAAAACTAAAAGTATTTATATGGCTATAAAAGGCACGTAAGATGTTGCGGTTGACGTTTTTGAACAGAGAACGGACAGGCTTTGGATTGTTGTTCAAAATTTTACAGATTTTATTCATTTTTTTTCAAAACGAATTTTTAAAAATAAGCATGGACTACCCCCTTATCAAAAAAAAAAACATTTTATCATGAAAGTGTCTAGAAGGCATTGAAATGTACATAAATAGGAAGGTATTTTCAAATGCTATCAGCACATTCAAAGAAAACCCTTCTACAAGATCTAGTTTTTGGTATATTAGCATTCAAAGTATTTTTTTGAGTTTTGAAACTTTGGGTATCTCTGGATGCCTACAGTTCTTCAATTAAGCTTCCGGACACATTGTGGTTTGTATAATGCTCAATCAACTTTTTGAGAGCTATCCTTATCTAAAAACTAGAACATTCTAGGAGCTCCGGCTCCGAAGATATTTTGTTTCAAATTAAATCCAATATTTTCGGCCCCCAACTTAAAGTCTTTTTATGGCCATAACTTTACAAAATAGGCTCATAAGAGTTTGATGCAAATTTAGGTATGGGCATTGGGCATATTAAAAAAAAAAACTACATAGCTTATTTATTGCTTAGTAAACTATACCCATACATTTAAAGTAAATAACCATATCCTACTAACCAAATATCTATTCTTACCTCAATCAAACTTATTGGCGCAAAATTTTAAAGAATTAAACCCGGCTCTAATCAATTTTAAAATTGGAGTCGGCTCTAAAAACTGTTTTTAAAGCGAGAGTCAACTCTTTAGTAATTTTAAACGACATAAAGTATAGTTTAACGTTAAACCACTCTTCTTACTTTAAAAGCAGCAAATCGCTTGTTTAACTTCTTAAAATATACTTTTACCACTTGAAAATAAGTTTATAACAACAAAAAGGCAAAGGTTGGTAAAATGATTTCGGAATTTTATTTTATTTTCTGAATATTTACAGCTTTGTTAAAAATGAAATGTATTTATTAATGTATTGAAAGAGCATTGAATGGCATTGAATTTTTCACTTTTACTGCGAAATATGGGCACAAACAAAACATCAACCACACAATACACATCAACCAACATACACGTAGGTACCTACATATGTACAAAGATGTCTTAAGATGTCTTAAAGATGCGCTTAAGTTTTTTTTAGAATCAGGGATAATGTGAGTAGACTTTTTTTTAAACATTTAAACAAAAAACAATCATAATCTATATTCACGACACGCACCTATGTAGTTATATTAGATTAGAAGTTGTTTGTTTAATTTGACAAGGGTTCACAACTAAACGACTACATGGTGTCCACTATTCTTCAAAATAAATTTCCCTGACTTTCTCTGACCAATTTCAAAATTTTCCCTGACCAAAAAATCAAAAAAAAATTTTTCATGAGTAGGTACGTATTAGTATTGCACAAAGTAGTAGAAAATGTACGTATTTGAATGGAGTTAATTAAACCTTAGGCAAAAAGAACTCACCTTGTATTTTTCAAAAATCTATCTGAAGGTATACAAATACATAACGGATTGCATTTAAAGTGAAAAATAATAACTGCACGAATTAAAAAAAAAGGACAACTATACCTATGCAATCTAGTTCATAGTAATGAATGACCATTTAAATAAAATGCTTTTAAATAATATGTATATATCTTTGCGATGTTAGAATTTAAAAGTTTATTTTGTTTAAATAATTCAAAATGTATTAATTCTGGTATGCAGAACAGGATGAAGAAATAAGTAAAAAGAAATAATCGTACTTGAAATATATACTTGAACGCGTTGGTTGAACTTCACAGTCAAGGACAATGGGTAAATTGGGCCCCAGCACCAATAAGAACGGCCTTCATATCATATAAAGGTATTTGTTTATGCCTTCCTTATCCGTTAACCGTTTGTCCAAATTCGCTGTGTGACAAAAATTATTTAATTTTGGTTAAAATTAGTTTAAGGGTAACAAATCCTTTTTTCCTTTGTTTTTCTTTAATATTTTGTGTATTTTTCGCTCGATTTAAGCCATTTTTGGAATTAAGTTCTTTGAACCCATGATAGAATACCTGTTTTAAAGTTATGTTTAGGGGTCGCAAGCATCAATTTTATGCAATAAGCAGTTTTTGTAGCATTTAATTTGTAAAAAAAAAAACAAATATTAGTTTTTAAATAATATTTTTGGTGTCAAAACCATCTCTGAAAAAAATCAAAAAATATCAATTTTTGTCTCATTTATCAGAATAAAAATAGGTATCGTTTTTAATCTTTTGCAATTCGTACAAGTAAGACAAAACAACTTACAAAACGACTCTCAAAACCACCATTATATATTATTATAAGGGGTTGAAATATTTTTAGCTTATTCCTTATTTAGTAACGAAAAAATTGGTATTACATTTATAACGGGCTGACGGGCAGAAAATATTAAAAAAAAATTATAAACAAAAAATGTAATATTTTGTTCGTTTGATACCTACTAAAAGATTTTCAATTAGTTTCTTACCTATTTTAAGTTACTTTTAAGTTAGTTTCTTTTTTATCATACATAAATCACAAATCCAGGTCCTTGTTTTACACAAAAATCACTTAGGGCCAATTTTTCAATAGTCAGTTAAACCTCAGATAGTACTTATTCTTCGAATAAAACACAAATTTGTTCCTGTTGATATAGTGTTTATTCCTATGATAGTCTAACCAATGATTGAAAAATTGGCTGTTAATAGTCCAAAATCAAAGCCAGGTCGTCGTTTATGAACGAGTAGACAAAAACCCCGTGTTTGCACTAAATCTTTGCTTTCATTAGCGTTATTTTAGATAAACTGTAAAACTTGTACTTGATTTTGTAGCTTGAGCAAAAAATGTTCTTTTTCTGAAATGTTATTCTTCTATGAAAAACCACAAAGAAACTTAAAATCGGTAAAAAACTGACTGAGATAAAAATATTTTAGTACCTACCATAAAAATGAAAAAAAATTATTCTATTTTTTGTTAATATTTTTTTGTTTGATCTATTAAGAATCATTCCGTAAAAAATGTACAACCATTTTCTCCGTTACTAAATAAGGAATAAGTTAAACAAAATTGAACCCCTAATAGTATAAATAAGGGGGGGTTTGTGGGTTGTTTTGTCCAACTATTACGAATTGCAATTTAAAACCTTGAAAATAATACCCATTTTTATGACGTTAAATGAAATACAAATTGATGTTTGTTTGTTGTTTTCCAGCGATGATTTTGAGATAAAAACTATTATTTAAAAGCCAATATTTGTATTTTTTACAAATTAAATACTCCAAAAAATGCTTTTTGCATAAAATTGAAAAATAATTTAACATAATTTTAAAAATCTGAAAAATTTCAGAAAGTGTGTAATGGGCTCAAAGAACTTAATTCCAAAAAATGGCTTAAATCGAGCGAAAAATACACAAAATAATATAATATAATAATTGTGACCCTAAAACTCATTTTATTCAAAATTAAATAATACACAGCGAATTTGGACAAACGGTTAACGGATAATGCATAACCATGTACCTTTATACGATATGAAGGCCGTTCTTATTGGTGCTGGGCCCACCCTCCATACATCTTTGCCCATTGTCCTTTAACAGTTAGTTTTTTTATTTTTTGCCCCTTATTGGCCGCGATCGGAAACCTATGCGATAGCCTATCTAAAGGTCGATTCACAATGGAACGAGTAAACGCGACGAGAGCGTGACTTGATTCGCTGTCATTTTTTTCTAGTTATAAAATCGTTTCCCAGTTCACAATGCGACGAGTTTCTTGACGATTAGTTTTTTGGTAGCGTTAAATTATTTATTCTTTTTCTTCTTGCCGAGCAGTGTGCGTTGAAAATAATGAAAAAATCAAACTGAAATTACTTTTATTATTTAAATACATATTATGTATGTAATTATAATTTAAATATTATGAACTGTCCCCCTTATTTATAAAGAAAAAATAGTTAAATAAGCTTCCGTGTTTAGGAAAACTACACCATGGAATTAGAATGTTCCGGACTCAAGCAATTCCGGTAAGCAATTGCCTTTAATTTGAGTCCACAAAATTCTTATTCCATGGTGTAGTTTTCTTTAACACGGGAGCTGAAATAACTATTTTTTTCGTCGCATTGTAAATCGATCTTAAGATAGTTTCGTATCCATATATATGGGTTTTCGAACGGATTGGTTCTTTTTGACATTTCGCTTGGGATAGAAGCGTACATATATCTACCGAAATATTTCAGATAGCATGGATAGCTATCCAACAGCAAAAGCTGTTTTTCACACGGGATTCCAACAACACGAACCTATCTGGATAGCTCTACATAGGTTTCCGATCGCGGCCATTACTGTACGAAATAACACAAAGTGCAGTTAGTTGCGTTTCACTCATTTTTTTTTTACATATTCACAGCTATCGCAAAAGATACGAAATGAATAATTTTAAACAGAGATGTAATCAAAACGAAATGTTCGATCAGAAAAAAGTTTCTTATGAGAGAAAGTGAAAAAGGAGTTCAGTGAATCTTTAAAAATTGATATGGACAAAATTTTCACTGACCGCTTCCCGAATTCCCTGACTTTCCCTGCCCATATTTTGTTCCCTGACTTCCCCTGACTTTCCAGTTAGCGGACACCATGGACTACGTTAACTAGAGCCGGTTTTATTCCTTAAACGAGCAATGTTTAAAATTTTGCGCATTCATTCTACGAGTAAGATATCGCTTTAATGTAGATACATAGGTACTTATATGCAAATTATAATAATTCTCAAATTGACTTAGCTTCAAATATATACAAGCTTATCCTCTGGCCCACGATATACCCTTACCAGAAATAGTTCATTGCAGATTGCTTCAGTTTACCAAAACGGATATTAAGACCTGTCGTTTAAATGACAAAGATAATAATCAACGTATCGCCCTCACAAACAACAAACTTTATAAAAGCAATTTCCTTTTGAATTACCTGAAGCAAACACAAAACACATTTTACACCACTTTAATACAAATACAGGTATACCTACTACCTTTATATAATGACAAGGCTAAAACTTATTTACGGATTCATTTTGTATGCTGGTTAAGTCCTTTTCCAATTGCACCCAGAGCTTACGTTGCAATTAAACTTTTTAATTTATTAGCTTTTTCATTCTGGAATCCGGAGTTTTATTTTGTTTTGTTTTGTGAATTTTTTGTTTTTGTTGTTGTTTTGTTAAATGAAGATTTGTATTTTTTTTAAGGATGTGTTATGAATAAGTAAAACAATAGATACTGGGTTATTTATCTGTTTTATCTAAATAAACAGAATATAGAATCTGATGAGTGCGTGGAACATAACATAATCGTACCTCCAATAATAATTTTTTTTTTTAAGTTTAACGAACTTTTTTGTAAATGTTCGAACTGACATGGTTAATGAGTCGTTCCGATGACATTTAATAGTGATACAAATTTTGACTTATGGATTTGCGTGGTTTGGTTCATGTAATAGCCTTTTCACACCAAACCCAAAACCCGGTTTTCGCGAAAATATCCGTTTTGGCTGAAAACCCAGATCGAAAACACAAGTTTTCCCATACATTTTTGCTAAACCACAAGTTTTGATAAAACACAAGTTTTAAATAAAACCTGTCGAAAACATGTTGGATTTGCAAGATGAACAAAACAAACACACCTTGTGAAACATTCAGCGCTCAATTAAACGTCATATAAATAGCTGACGGGTTGCTGCCAGGAAAAAATATTTTTTTTGCTGGAACACAAGAGAGCGTGATGCAGTATCGCGCATTCTAACTACTACGTGAAATTGATCGGTTAGGAAATAAATTAAATATAACGAATCAGGATTAATTGCATTTTCATTATAAAATTCCAATATTTATAAATTGTCTTTTAATTACGCATAAAACATTTGATTTTTTCACTTTACTGTGGCACTGAAAATTTTCAAAGCGGCGCGGCCCTTCCTTGAGACCATTGTGTTCAAGCAAAACAAATGAAATGTCAAATGAAAACTTGTAAATTTTCGGTGTGAACGCATTTCAAGTTTTCGTAAACCAATTGCCGAAAACCCGGTTTTGGGTTTGGTGTGAAAAGGCTATAAGAAGACATTTCGCATAACTCAAACAACTGTAATTTAGTAAATAATTTCTAATATCTATAAATGTTCAAGAGCTTTACTTTAATTAAATACATAAACTTCCAATCAATTATCTACCTAATATGTAGGTATAAATCATGTGGGCCACTACCAAAATATCAGTGATTTAAAAATGCCCTGTATAGTTAACATTAATTTGTCTGCCCAACATCCCCCCATAGTGATGCGATATTTCCCTAGAGAAAATGAAAAGTTATTATAGCATTTCCCATATGGACAAGGACACACAAAACACTTTTGCACAAATAAATGCTCTTTAATATTTCAATACTAGATACGCATCCAAACAAATACATAGATACAGTTAAATTTAGAAATAGATTCCATATTTCATTAAGGATAAATGCATTCCAGATTCTAAGCGCAGCAGAGTTGGTAGCGGTAGTATAGGAACACAGATTCAAAACCATACCAAGCCGTATCCACAATATACCTACCTAAATAACAGTTTTCTATATTATATAGGTGGAGTTTAGTGTTATGTTGGAGAAAGAGAGCGAAATGGATCCAAAACCACAATTACCCGGAAAGCACAGCAGCCGAGAGAATTTATCTGAATCTATCGGAATTTATGTGTGATTTCCATTAAAATAGATGGCGGCAAACCGTTACGAGGCAAACTCCAACTCCAGCGCTGACCTCCGAACATTTGTTAAAATATTTGCCAAAAACTCTGTCGCTGAATTATGCGATCGCTGGAGGCACTCTTGTTCTCCTAAATAATGTATACAAAATACAATGTTAGCAAATATTTTAAAATAATTACGAAAATTTTGTTATTTTTTTTTTCAACAAAAACAAAATAAAAAAAATGTATGTAGTTATGTAAATATTTGTTTTAACATGTATTTCGAGCATTTGTTCCATTTGCATTAATTGAAGGCAACCACGAACAAAAAATAAACAAATAATTGTGTTTTCAAAAATTTAATAGAAAATTCTTTTTCATGGAAAAGGATTTACATTTAAAATAATTATAATATAATTCATTTGAATTGTGTGAATCTCTGGATGCCACTGACTCGAAGTCTATCGCACTGTGCCACAAAAACAGTGGGTAAATGATTAATTTGTTTGGAGAATTGGAATTTAGCATTAATTACTCAAATTTATCACTATGACCATGACCAACAATTATTATTTATTGAATCACTTGCATCATCAGGAATTTAAGGATTCTAAGATATCTCATTATAAAGAAAAATGTCTTGACTGGGCCTAGTCTAACAGGCTGCCTCTGCCTGTTGTAATTACTCGGAGATATTACAAGACGTATCTGTTCTGTAATACCCTTGGACGCACAAGGTGGGATTTTAATTGAAGCCTTTTGTTGTTTTTGAACATACCCTATCCCTTCCACTGAATCAAAATATGGGATGCTTCATATTTTTTAAGGTTAATTTGCGTATGTTTTCCATATAGTTCCTCCAGGGATCGCATAATAGAGTGCCTATATTTTCCTTCAACCAAAATTATTATGAATTCCGTTTTCGGAATCGAACAAAGCTAATGAAAAACGAATTAAATGAAAAATGGAACAAAGCAACTGCCCGTAGATTGCTCTTGAAGAGAATAACTTGATACAAATAATTTAAAAAAAGTTGATAACTTTAAAGTTGTATGTATTTTATGTTTATTTTAGAAAGATTTAGAGCTCGCAATTTTTGTAAGAATATTGACTTTTGGCTATTGTACCCGGACAAAGATTGGTTTCTGGAATGTGAAGACGCTTCTTGACGATGGAAAAGAAGGTCCTCAGAATGCCAGATTCCTGCTACTAGAGAAGGAATTCATGCGGTATAGGATGGACATCTTAGGGATAAGTGAAGTTAGATGGCTGGGCTCGGGGAAGTTTAAGTCACCAACCCGTAACACTGTACTATTCTATTCCGGAAAAACACCTGGAAGCGCTCAGGAATCTGGCCTTGGATTGCTGCTTTCCAAAACAGCTCTCAAAAGATTAATTTCCTGGGAGCCTTTAGGTGACAGGATCCTGAAAGCCAGGTTCCGGACAAGAGTACGTCGCGTCACCATCATACAGTGTTACGCCCCAACTTTGACGAGGAGAAGGAGGCCTTTTATAACCGGCTGAGTGCTGCTTATGATAGCGTTCCACGAGGTGATATAATTATGGTGATGGGAGACTTAAATGCCAAGGTTGTCAATGACAACGCTGGGGCTAAGGCATGTCATGGGAAAACATGGTGTTGGTAACCGAAACGACAATGGCGAACGATTTGTCGATTTCTGCAACGCCAACGGCCTTGTTATTGGAGGGACCATGTTCGAGCATAAGACGTGCCACCTCTTACCTCTGACCCTGATAAATACACTATGAGTGTATTATCGCCTCTAGGCACATCAGTCCATTGTGTCATATCTGCTAATTTCTCGTGCCAAAAAAACTCAGTTAAAGAGAAAGTACCAACGAGAACCGTTTGGCAATACGAGAAAGCCAACTGGGACGGTCTCAACAGTTTCTTTAGTAACTTTAACTGGTCACTGTGCTTCCTCGATAGTGACGTACATGACAGTGCAGATATGATAACAAACTTAATTCTTTGTGGAATGAGAAACTTTATCCCGAATAGGGTAAAATCTATCAAACCCAAAGAAAACTCATGGTTTGATTCGAGCTGCGAAGAGGTTATTAGGGTAAGAGAAGTTAGTTTCCGATGTTATAAAGCCAACCCTACTGAGGAAAACCGGAATAAGTTCAAACAAGCTAGAAAAACCTGTAATGTTCATATTCGACGAACCAAATTTTTGCATGACCAGAAATTAAGGCAAAAAATACTACAATGTCCCACAGGTATTAAAAATTTTTGGTCATACGAAATGCTACTTCGTCGTCGGTTCCAACGCTCGTCTTCAACGATACACCTTTTGTCAGCTCGATAGATAAAGCCAATTTGCTTGCAGCACAGTTTGCTGTTAATTCGACGCTGCCAGAAAATGTTATGACTCCTCCTGTACTTGAGAGCGTAAAAGATTTCATGGGACCAATCTTCTTTCGCACTCGTGCAGTTGCCAGAGTTCTGAAAGATCTTGCTATAGACAAATCCGCTGGCCCGGATAATATCCCCCCATTGTTCTGAAGAGGTGTTCTACAACGCTGATAAAACCACTGCATAAGCTTTTCCATCTGTCCTATTCTACTGGTCTCTTTCCGAGTGGATTGAAAACAGCATTTATCCAGCCTGTCCCTAAAAAAGGCGTATCTTCTTCACCCTCAAACTATCGACCAATTGCACTTACGTCCCTTCTTTCCAAGGTCATGGAAACGCTGATTAATTTTCAGCTCAGGAAATATCTCGAAGAACGAAAGCTTCTTAATGGCCGGCAGTACGGCTTTCGTAGCAATAGGTCTACTGGTGATCTGATGGTATATCTCACCGAACAGTGGAACAAATCTTTACATCGTTTTGGAGAAAGTAAGATTATTGCACTTGATATTTCAAAAGCGTTTGATAGAGTTTGGCACCAAGCTCTCTTATCGAAAATGTAAAAAAAACTCCCTTGCAAGCAACAGACGAATGGTCACCTATAATTCTTAAATAAGGTTAATTCATCAGGAAGTTTTAAGGAAGCTAATTTCGGTTTCAAGTGGTTCTAATTTGGCACTCAATTTTTATATGCCAGGCTACCTCGATACCTGAGGTGCCCAACTCTCAACCCAACCATCCTCGGTTCAATTCCCGCAAAATTCATCAAGTAAGTAATGTGTTTTTTTTCAGATATAAATAACTATTGTGAATTAATTTCCAGAAGAAAATCATTACTAGCATGCAAATAAAGGAGAAAATATAGAAATGAAAATAAAAAAATAATTTTTATTTTGTTTAGCATTGTGCTTCGAAAAGGCTTCTCCTAGGCCTCGACAAGCCATAAGGGGTTTTCGATGTGTCTATCGAAACACATGAACAAAACTACACTACTACATTTGCAATGTTTGAGTAAATTGTTTTTCTATAAGGCCTTAGCTAAATAAATTGAGTACATCAAATAAACCTGTAAATGATTGCTTAAAAGCCATTTGAGCTTATCAATGTGGGCCAAATGTGTTACTCTAAGGCCTTATAGAGTCAAATTTGCTGATTAGGAAATAACTTCGATAGAATCTTACAGAAGTTAAATTGTTAGTTGGGATACTAGTATCATACTTAACCAATTTCATTTATAAAATTGGGCTAAACACGTCCAAAAAAGTGACAGCTCAGCTCGTACACAAAAATGACAACATTCCTGATTTTGACATTTATAAACGTCAAATTGTCGTGGATACAGTACGACACTTAATAGATTAAATAGCCTTTTGATGATTTTAACTTTAGAAAATTGTAAGAAGATAGTACGGTGCTAAACTCGTTTAAAATTAGCAAAGTACAATAATTTGTAACCTAACATAATACTAAACAAAATTTTGCGCCAATGTTTTTGAAGAAGCCCGACTTGCTGATAGCTAGTTAAATTCAAGAATCAAGATTAAAAATTAAAATACTATTTTTTTTTTTTTTTTGAAAATCATAGCCAGTTTGTGATAGTCCAGTTGTTTCAATTATATTTTACTCTATGGTCTGTGGGAAAGGACTACGTGAATAACTCTATAATGCCACCGTTACGTTTGTGATAGTCCAGTTGTTTCAATTATATTTTACTCTATGGTCTGTGGGAAAGGACTACGTGAACCAAACCAAACCAAACCAACCAAAATACATGCATAGTTTGGGTTAATAAATCAATTTTGGTTAATGTCATGAAATTTTTTAAAATTTTTACGAAGTTTATTATTGTAATAATTTGTATCACATATTGACTGGGTGGTTGTTTTTTTTTTAGATTAAGCTCTTTAAAATTCCTTAAAATCAATGGCAAAAGGCTTTATTTAAAAAAAAAATTTGTTTTGATACACTTTCACGGATGTTTTTATTAATATTTCTGTAGGTTAAGTTGTTATATTCTTTGGATTTTTTTTATATGATCTATTCTCTGTAAAGTACCTACCTAATAATACTATAAAAAAGTAGCTAATAATTATGTATGTTGATAGTTCCACGAAATCTTGCACCATGTTGAGAAATGCACTTATACCTATGTATATTTTAATTAAAAAGTACAAGTGACCTCAACTCCAGAAATAATTGTGTTTCGCCCAAGGTATAACAGTGGGCTCTTCAGTCAGTCTGTTATACCCTGATAAGACACAAATTTTGGTCGATGTTTACCGACTCTTATAAAAATCACAGTAAAAAGTTACTGTGAATTTTATTATTCTAGGGGAATTTGTTTAAATTCGTGCACCCAGAATATTTAATATTTAATATTCAATATTTAATATTTAAATTTCTTCATCTTCTTATGTATATTTTACTATACCTACACACAATTTTAATTATTTTTGTTTCCAGTATAGTTAAATTACTTTGTTCATTGCTTTTCAATTTATACAAAGAATGATGAATCGAATAAACATAGAACAAATAATTTGTAACACCCCCCCCCCCCCCACTGGCTAAAACACCGTAAATTTCTTAACGAAAATTAATCATGCGTAACGTATTAAGCTTTTCATATTCGAATATGTATTTATAACAGAAACAAAAGCAACTCTCCAATTAAACCTATAGCAACCATGCCAGCGTTAATTAAACAGAAATATTAATTACAACTTCAAAATATTATAACAGTAACCTTCCTTCACCTCTCTAGCAATTACCTTTGTACATTGAAAATTTGAAAATTGATAGAAAACATCAATTTAAATGAAGTTAATTGATGATGTTTTGATTAGTTTGTGTATAACGTCATAGTATAATGTGAAATGTGCATTATTCATTCATCTCTATGGATGATTAACAAATAAAATGTCTGGATGACAAGAAATACATAGAATTTGTAGACAATATGCAGAACGTTATTGAAGCTCATTGTTCTGAATTCTGATTTAACTACATAATTTAGATAACAGAGCAATGAGAGGAGTTGAACAATATTGATAAAGTCCTTAAGCAACAAAAATATCCCTCAGGTATAGGAATTAAAAAAAAAATTTAGATAGAGTTTTGAGCGTATTGATTGATTAATATTAAACAATTAACTTAATTTTCGACACCCAAGTAAATTTACTTAAAACTCAACTAAAACTAATATTTTAAACAAATGCAGTTATATGTATGTAAAATTGTAAACACTTTAACACTATACCTACTTGTTAAACGAACGTAATTTTTGTGATAGTAGGTTAGATAGTTGGGTGTTTGTCATGTCAAACATTGTTTGTTAGTTATTTAGAAATTCAATAAAATCAAAAATAAGAGCAGAGTAGGTACATAATGAAATTTGTCGTTGTATCAATATGACATGACAAAGCAAAATGCCTAATTTATTTCTACAGATAGGAAAGTCCTCAAACAAAGTGATGAACTGAATGCACTTTATTGACCAACATAAGCTACCTACATTATATTTTAGATAAAATTCAAATTATTTTGAAGCACTGGGAGTTGGATATAAAAATATACATACCTAGACCTGCATAGATGCACTAAACAATTATACACAAATATAGTACACAGAATGTCATGTCGATTGTACATCACAAATTGGTATAGATAAGATTTGGATACATAAATGTATATTATATGTATATGTAGTGTTGCAAGGACTAATGGTGCATGATTTGTGATCAAGCACAATGGGGCAAATGAAAATCATTAGCTTCGTTATGAACAACGGACGTTTTGCAAAAAGGGAAAACTTTAGCAAATAAATCATAAAATTTAGAAGGAATTTTCTGAATGAAAATGTTTCAGCAATTTGAAATGTGAATTGTGTGTAGTGGATGAGAAGAGCTGCTGGAAGCAACAAATACCGCAGCATGAAATTTATTGATGCAGATGATTGACATATTCCTGGGATGCAATCAACACTAGGCATTAAAAGTTCGCAGACTTATAGTATATTTTTTTTGTATTTGTAATTACTTTTGATATGGGAAATAATAAGCGAGTTGGGGGACTTAGAAATGTCTATAACCATGTGTACCTTATTTTAAAACCCATATTAAGGAAGAATGCTGAGTTACCAAATAGTATCTACCTATGCCATCTAAAAAGGCCAACTATTTTCACTCTTGAAAATATTAAAAGTTTTATGTCAAAATTCGCATAAATAGAATTTTAAATCGAAACTGGAATTTAATTAAGAATAATTTTTTAAAGTCGAGTAAAAAAATTCAAATCACCTCAATAGATTGAATTCATAAAAAAAATTACTCAATATAATTATTTTAAAAATTGAAATTTTCAATTTATTGAATAATTTTTAAAATTTCACGTGAAAAATACAACTTCAAATTTCATTTTTGAAATTTCACACGAATATTTCTAAAAATTACCTATTTAATAAAATATTTAAAATATTTGGTTTTTATGTTTTTTTTTTTATTCTAGCGAAAATTATAAGATATTAATTTCTCTCTTATAGATTTTGTAGTTCTTATGTGAAAATTCGGGTGAATTTTTTAACGTTCGTAGCTCATTAAAGACAAATTTCATTTTCGATAACTTGACAGGCATTCCTTTTGAAAAAATGACCAATAAATTTCATTTGAAGTTCCATTTATGAAAATTTAATCAGGTGATTTTAATAAAATTCACGTGAAAAATTCATATTATATTTTATTTTTAACATTTTAACATTTCTTGTATTTTTGTATAAAGTAATTTTAATGAATCTGTATTTTAAAAGGCATCTATTTTTTTAAAACGAAATTTTGACTTTGTTATGTTTAATTTTTAAAATTCACGCGAAAAATTCAAATTTTAAGTTAATTTTTGAAAATTCCAGCAAATATTTTTAAATTTCCTAATCAATAAAAGATAAACTTTGTTTTTAAACAAATATTACGTAATTTTTGAACACATTCCCGTGAAAAGTACAAATTTAGTGTGTGAATTTTTTTTAATAATTTTCGATACATTAAGCCGAATTTTAAAATAACTAAATACAAATTTAAGCCACTTTTTAGACATTATCAACACAATAGGGAATAAATTTTGTTTTTGAAAATTTTGTAAAATAAATTTTGAAAATACCCGTGAACTCTAAATAATTTAATTACAATTTTTAAAATTTAGATTCAAATTGCATTTTTGAAATTTTATTCATGTGAATTTTCATATAGAAATATAAAATTTTGAAAAGTGATATTTAATTTATTTACAAAAAAATGTATTGAAGATAGTTCTTAAAAACTATTCTATACAAAAATCAAACTTCATTCTTCAAAATTTTGGTTTCTAATATGAAAATTCACGCGAATTTTTTAACATTACTTATGCAATAAAAAAATTTCATTTAATGATTTAGATATTTTTTAAAAATTACGTCATAAGTTGAAATTTTTGCCTTGTAAATCTTATAGTTTGTATATGAAATTTGACGCGAATTTTTAAACATGGCTAAAAAAAGGAAATTTTGACTGTAGAACATTTAATTAAATTTAATTTTTGCACATTTTATAAGGGCTGTGAAAATTTGTTAAATTTTTTTTAAAATTACTCAAAACAATTGAAATTGGGCTTTATGAAAACTCAGGTAAATATGTTTTGTTAAGGTTATTTTTGAAAATTCCTTACTTAAAAAAGTTACATCATTAAAAATGTATTAAGTATATTTGCACTAAACACTAAATTATCCTCAAAAAATACATCATTACATTTTTGAACAATTGAATTGCGAGTCGTGGTGTTCCCAACTTGACGTCAAGCTGGGAACACCGCAAGTTCGAAGGTGAAGGGATATTGTGCTTGGGATTAAATTAGCCCCAAAATAGCCCCTTATTCCTGCATCATTAGATTTTCGAAATTCTGTTGTGGTGTACCCAGCTTGACGCACCTAAGACAAGGTGGTATGAAATAATTTAGAAAAGTTGATAAATTTGTATATATTTATTTCTCAGCTTGTATGTATAATTAAGAAAAGATATACGGCTTAAAATTTTTATAATAATGTTAAATTTATCAAAAAAAAAATATTTTTTTTTTAATATCAAACCGCTTTGATGGTATAAGTTAATATATGGGTCAAACAGTTAGAAAAAATTGACTAAAAATTAAAAAAAAAAACAATAATATTCTGAAAAACTAAAAAAAAAAAAAAATAAGAAGAGAAAAGTAGTCTAAGACAGTCTCATAGACATAAAGAATAGTACCTGGGAGACCGAGCTTCGCTCGGCTTTTCCGTCAGATTTGTATATTTATTAATGAACATTTCCAACCTATGCGTTAAGACCCAAACATACAAATCATTTGCATTAATTTTCATAAATAAATTAAAATTTGTATGTTGGAGCTGTGATAAATGATTTGAGCAGCGATTTGAAACGCGATGAAATCGAAGCTTGAGTCGCATTTCTTATATATTGAAGCTTTGACAACCACTCTAACTTATATACCTATACAAAATTATTTTTGTTTTTTTTATATAGAGATATATGGAATTTCATCATTAGATTTCTAAGCTTTACCGTTAAAAATATTGCAGCTTGAATCGTTTATTTAAGCTTTTATGCAGAGAATGGAGGCCTCAATGGCATTTTTAACGCAAGTAAATTGATGACTCTTAAATGCAATTTTTAAGTTTTGTCTAAAGACCAAAAAAGGTATAAGAAATATGTAAGAAAACTGTAAATAAATAAAATGTATAATTAACTTTAAAACGAAATAAAAATAAAATAATACAAAATACAAACATATTGACAAAAGAGTCAAACATTAAAAAAAAATAACTATTTTTCCTTTGATCTATATATTTTTTAAAATGTAAAATGCAATATTTTCTTACTAACGTAGAAATATCGGAATGCGAAACTCTTACAAATGCAAGGAATTCGGGAATATGACAACAAAAAAGGCAATTTGCTCAAAAAACTTCAAAACATAATTTCCGTTATCCGATTTTATTTTTTCAAAACCTGTAATGCAGTGTTATAAAAACTGTTGTAATGAAAACATGTAAAAACTTTAATCAAAACCATAAGAGCCGTTTTCGAGCTACCCGTTCTAGTGAGCTAAAACAAAAAAATGAACTTCCTTCTGGGGAGTTTCTTCACATCAAATTTGAAGAACTCCTTTCAATCATTAGGACACACTGACGACGCACAGACCGACGGACGTCTGGTCGAAAATCACTTGTTTGGACTTCTCCAACATGGTGATGTTAAAGTTTTGATTAAAAATTCGATTTTTTTTTGTCACGAAATTAATATTTTAATGGGGTTGTCGTCTGATACATTATGTTATAGCTCTTGCTTTGTCAAATAAACATTGAAGGTTTTTAATGAACACTAAACACTTAATCTGGCTTCTACTGTATTACATTAGGCTAGAATTATAGTTTAAAAAAATAGTAAAATTGGTCGTGCCAATGAGCGGATGATTAAATACTTTCAAGTTTTGTTCTTCTCATAAGAAAAAAACTGTGAAAATTTCATTAAATTCCTTTGAGCCAATTCCGAAAAATAATAAAGCGTGAAAAGTGGATGTGGACCTGGAAGTAGGCGGATGTTACTAAAAATACTTTCAAGATGTTTTGATTGCTTATTACAAAAAACCCTCAACATTTTATCAGGGTTCTGGGAAACCGAAAAATGATTAAATTGGGCGTGGCACTGGGCGAATATTAGTCCAAGTACTTTCAAATTTTGTTTGCGCATAAGAACAAATTGTGAACATTTGATCAAAATAGTTGGAAAAGTTTCCGAGAAACAATAAAGTGTAGGACTTGGGCGTAGCAGTAGACGGATTTAACTAAAAAAGAAAATATTCTTCGAATTCCTTATCTTGCTCATATACACAGACTCTGAAAATGGCATTAAAATCGTTGAAGCACTTCTGAGAAACAGAAAAGCGTGAAAAGTGGTTGTGGGCGCATATCACTTAAATTATTTTTCGATTTTTTGCCTTGCTCATATAAATAGACTCTGAAAATTTCATTCCAATCGTTGTAGTGGTTTTCAAGAAAACCAGCCATTTTCTTGTATTCCATAAGCAAATAAAAATTAAAAGGGGGCGTGGCAGAGGGCGGATTTTACTTAAAGTATTTTTGTAATTTTTTTTCTTGTTTATAAGAACAAACTGTGAAAATTTCAACCAAATAGTAGTTGCCGTTTCCCAGAAACCAAAAAATTAAGAAAAGTTGGCGTGGCAGTGGGCGGATATTAATAAAAAAAAATCATCATTTTTATTTTGCATAAAAGAACAGACTGTGAAAATTTTATCAAAATCGTTAGAACCGTTTCCAAGAAATCAAAAAGCGTAAAAAGTGGGCGTGGTTGTGGGCGGATATCACTAAAATTATTTTTCCATTTTTTGTCTTGCTCATATTAATAGACTCTGAATTCGAATCCTCTTAGTGGTTTTCAAGAAAACCATCCATTTCCATGAATCAAATAAAAATTAAAAGGGGGAGTGGCAGTGGGCGGATTTTACCCAAGGAATTTTTGTAATTTTTTTCTCGTTTATAAAAACAAACTGTGAAAATGTCATCCAAATAGTAGGAGCCGTTTACCAGAAACCAAATATATATATATATATACAGGGTGCCCCGTAAAGAAAGGATAACTCTGAAGTGCCTCATAGTAGACTTTATGGCCGTCCTGAAAACTGGTAAAAAAAAGTTCTATCCCAACCACAAGAAGAGATACATGCATTTTTTTTGTTCAGTGCATTATTTTTTGCCTTACTTTACATTTTTGAATACCACGACTACAAGTGAATGAATTCCACCGTTTTTTTCTCGTAGCAATATTTTAAATTATTTGTGCCACAACATTAGTAGAAGAAAATTATAATAACTGTTGGACTTCTTAGAGAAAACAATAATTTAACTTTGATTTTCAATGCAAAATGTGAAATTAAATAATTGTTGAAAAAGTTAAATTATCTCCGGTATGAAAAAAAAAATGCATGAATACCTAAGAGGCCAACCATTGTGAAATTGCCTGTAGTATTGCAGATTTGTACCAATAACTTGCTATTGACTCTAGATACAATAACAAGCTATACCAATTTGAAATTCGCATTTAACGCGCATATTTTTAAAATGGTTGGCCACTTAGGTATTCATGCATTTTTTTTATACCGGAGATGATTTAACTTTTTCAAAAATTATTTTCTTTCACATTTTGTTTTCTCTAAGAAGTCCAACAGTTAATATAATTTTCTTCTACTAAAAAAAACGGTGGAATTCATTCACTTGTAGTCGTGGTCAGAGGCGTCTTTAGACAATTGGGGCCTTAGGAAATGGGTCCCTTTGTAGAAAATGTAATGTAAATTTTTAAGTTTATCATCAGTGATTACTTATTATAATTTTTTGTTAAATTTCAGGTAACAAAACTGAAATTATAAGTTGCTGTATGAAAAGTTCTAAGAGCAAAAATCATATAAAAAAATATTTTGCTTTAATAACTCCATTGTCCTGAAAAAAACTGGAAAAAAGCAAACATATTAAAAAAAAGTTATAAACAAGTTATATTGAAAGAATATTATACAAGAAGTACGAATACCTAAAATCCATTTTGTAGAGCGTGATTCTCTTCTTCTCTTATGTATTTTTAAATCAAAAAGGTTTGTTCGTAGTTGTAGTTACAATATTTAATTGAACAATTGAATAGTAACGAAGTTTTACACAAAAATTAATAGAAGTTGACAAAAGTGTGAATATTAAGACCAAAGTAACTCCAAAATCGTTCCTTAATATACAAATTTTACAATCGGAACAAATGAAAAAGACCTCCTAGATAGATCCTAAGAGTGTCTTTCACCGTTGCTCCGAATTTAATTATTATAATTTATTCCTAGGACTCTTTATATAGTCGAAAACTAAACAATTAACTATAGTAAACAGTAGTGAGAAAATAATTCGATTAATAGGAAATTGAAATTGAAACAAAATTGGTAAATGAATGCTGTAGTACAATTTTTATATAAGAGATACTTTTCTAGCTTTTTCATTTGCAAAATCTTGAATTATTTAATCGAAGTCTTCAACCATAACTTTCAATTGACATAACCAACAAGCTATTTAGTTTCTCTTGAAGTATTATACTTCTAAGTTCAATTTGTATCCTTTTTAACTTAGAAAAGAAACGCTCTCATATCCAGTTTGATACCATCGTTGATAGAAAGATTCTGCACACTGTTTCAACATTTGGAACAGGGTTTTCGATTTTATAAGATTGTATACTTCTGAAATAGTTATATTATCTTCACCTTCATATAACTGGACTTTCTTTAAATACTCTACTAAATACAGGCATTCCATCTCAAGCACCTCTGCACTTACAGTGGTGGCGACATAATAAAGAACGATATTTTTATAAAAATGTTAAAGTCCATAGCTTTTGTTTAGGAAATCTGTTGAGGTTGAAAAGAAGTTTTAATAATAGCCCATGAACTAGGGTACATTTTGAATAATGTTTGCAAAATATTAGCAAAGGAATATTGGTAGGAAAAAAATAATCATTAATTCAACTCTAATTTCGTCTGGCGACATAATTAAGAACAGAAACAAAAGATTGTCATATCATTAAAAACTTTTGAATTTTAACCAGCCCTTGATGCCTCCCCACAAGTTCTCGATAGAATTAAGACACGAACTTTTAACGATCCAATCTAAAAACTTATTTCTTGTATACGCAAACAACTGCTTAACAATCCGTGGGTGACATTTTGGATAATTATCGTGCTTAAAAACAAATGTTATGATGCCCATTGCCAAGAAATATGAATCTATAGTAATTTTAGATGATGTTTTTATAAACTTTCTGGTCAGTTCGAGCATTTTTGTTTTAATTATTGGCCATACTATGCCAAGTGAACACATCCCTAATTAAATTAAGTTTTATCCTGGTATTATTTGCCGTTTTCAGAGTGTATTTTTGATCCAATTTCTTGTTTTAAGGGCTTCTAGCATCAAATTTACTTTCTGACATTAAAAGTGAGTAGTCCTCAGAACAACGAATTGGATCCAAAATACACTCCGAACAGATTTAGCAAACAAAAGTTATGCATTTCAATATTTTATAAAAATATCGTTCTTAATTATATCGCCACCACTGTATGTCCTTGTAATAGGTCTTATCAAAATATCCCCATCCATTTTCCAGTTCCTGAGAGTTTAAACTTTAAAGATCTTAAACGATAAAAAAAACAAGTAATTAACTATAATGGTTGTAGCGGTACAATCACATGTGAACTATATGTTGTATAATATAGATGTTGGTTTGTAAATAAATTTTGTACAAGTTAAAATTAACCTAATCGTTCACTTTCCAAATTGGTTGGAAAAGTTACAGCGATGGCTTAGGGGGCCCCTAAGATTGCGGGGCCCTGGGCCCGGGCCCAGTGGGCCCATGCCTAAAGACGCCACTGGTCGTGGTTTTCAAAAATGTAAAGTAAGGCAAAAAATAAGGCACTGAACAAAAAAATGCATGTGGTTGGGATAGAACTTTTTTTACCAGTTTTCAGGACGGCCATAAAGTCTACTATGAGGCACTTCAGGGTTATCCATTCTTAACGGGGCGCCATGTATGTATATATATATTGTATATACACAATTTTAACTCATTTAAAGTAATAAGATTTTAAAATTTGTTTCACGTAAATCAGTTAGAAACTTTATGAGCTATGCGGGAACATTAAAAGTAAATGTTTTGTCTTCATATAATAGTAGTTCTTATAAGATTAAGATAAAATAAGATATAACATATTTCTAATTGATTTTTTTTTTACCAACTACTGTATTTTTGTGCTTGTAAATTGATTACAGTATATTTTTTAGTTTGTATTTTGTGCAGCACATATTTTGACCACCAAAAATCAGTTGAATTCAAATGGAATTATTGCTTGTTTCACAATGTACATATATGATAGAGAATATCCTATACTATATATACTCTCTTTTCCAACCAATTATCATTTTACGCATAAAAGCCTCGAATAAATTAATTTAACCGTTATGAAACTTCCCTTCGCTTTTATCCTCTCGACTCTCGAACTAGAAAATGAGAATAGAAACCTACCAAAAAAGTAGATATATCTGTATTTACTTATATGAATGCAATTAGTGAAGAGCTCTTCAATTGAACATGCTTTCCGATTACAATATTATTGTGTGGGAAGATATTTGCATTTTCCGCGATTGAATTTGATTAAAAACTTTCAAAATGTTCTGATGCAACGCGCAGAATTTAATTCATTCAAATCTGCTAAAAGCTTAAGCGCATCAAAATTCAAAAGAAAAGATAAATTAGAGATCGCGCAAAAGTTTTTTTTTTTTTTTTTTTTGTTACATAAAAATTGCAATCAAATTCAGAAGAAGACCTCAGCGCTCGCTCGACGCAAAATGTCAACAAAAATACCATCTGTAGGTACTGAGCATTTTCAACATTTTCCTCGCTCTTCATAAAAACAATCATAAAACAAAAAAAAAAAAACAACAAGAAAAATGAATTAAACCCTTTCGAAGATTCATATAATACATTTTTCGTGCGATATTATAATCTCATAAAATAATCAGAGAGATAGAACGAAAAAGGACACTCGAGAAAAATTGGTGAAGTATATACAACTACGAGTACAAAAATCACAACCCACTCTGAATCTGTGCAATGTATGCTATGGCTGGCGTGGCACTGCCGGCTGGGTGGCGCGGCGCGTCGGGGCGTGTGATGCGTGGCAGGGATGGGACAAAGTGCCCCCGTGTTACATGTCCTTTATTAAAAGATAATCGCTTCCGCATACCGACTATGAATTTCACTACGTGTTCAAATACCAAACGTGCCCTGCCACGATAATAAAAGATAACATTGTGGAATTTAAGAATTGTTGCGCCCCCGCTGAGTACTGGGTGTGGGTGGGGTGGGTGTTAGGCGGACTCTTCATAACTTCAAAATCAGTGTGGCCATAACATTCATTACTATAAAGGGTGATTCTCATAAAATGCAACAAGACATTAGACCTTGTAGGTTTGTTCCAGACAAGAAAAATCGTATCGAAAGTGTGGGGTATATTTCCCCCTATTCTTTCAATTTTCTAAAAAAAAGGTATTTAAAAAAAAATTATTGAAAAAAACAATGGCAACACTTGCTATAATTATGCGATAAGATTTATAGCAAACAATTTTTTTTTTTTTTTTTTTAAATTTTGAGTTTGGAATTGATCAAAATTTTTTAACTAAAACATCTTTTTTCAGGAAGATAATAAAAGCGCAAGTTTCTGGCTTCAAAGAAAAGTATAATATTAAAAGTGCTGCCGTTGCTTTTTATTAATTTTTTTCTTATTTAAAATCAGTTTTAAAAAAATAACCTTCCCGCTTAAGCAGGGGAAATAGACCCCCATACGATTTTTATAGGGGCTGGCCACTACACTTATTCTAAGACATCAGAAAAAAGACCAAATTTTGTCGACCGAGACCCACCAAAAGTCTTGGTGAAAAAAATAGTAAAAGTTGTAAGTCCACATTGTAGCCTATGTAATTCTATATAAAAAAAACCTAAACAACCCCTCTTTACCCCTCTTATCCACCTTAACCTAACAATTCTGATTTAAATCTTAATTCTGTTAATAAAATCTATAAACCTAAAAAGATTATTGGTTCCGACTCAACTTCATCGTTCTGTGCACTTCCAGATTTTAAGTGGCTTCCATTTGTCTAAGTTTGATAAGAAAACTAAGCCTGAGGATATTATTAATCATATTTCCCAAAAAACAAACATTTCACCAGATCAATTTAAATGTTATATGTTAATATTAAGACTTTGAAAGGGGCAATTAACATGTATGTGCCAAAATCCGCCAGCAAGCATAATTCAAAGCCACCGTGGTTTAACAAACGGCTATCTAATTTAAGTAATACAAAAAAAAAACAAAATGTATAAATTGCTTCAAAAATCGCCTTGCAATAGAACTTTATTAAAATTTAATTTCATTCAATTGGAAAGGGAATTCAATTTTTTAAACAAGTTTCTGTATAAAAGTTATATTTTGTCGATAGAATCTGATTTACAAAAAAATACCAAAAGCTTCTGGAGTTTTATCCACAGTAAGAAGAAGTCCAATGGAATTCCTAGATCCATGCAATATTTGGACTCAACTTATTCTGACATTACCACAATTTCTAATTCTTTCGCTGATTACTTCCAATCGAATTACACGACTTCTTTTCAGCAACAATCTGAAAGTTTAATTTATTTTGATAGTCAGATTAATGTCGGCCAATTACTTTTAAGCTCTTCTGAAATTGAAAAGGCACTTCTAAGTTTAAACTGCGATAAACAACCTGGGCCTGATGGAATTCCTCCAATAATTCTAAAAAGGTGTGTTGTTGTGCTCTCAGAACCTCTGTCCTATATTTTTAATAGCTCTCTCTCCCAATGTGAATTTCTTTCTGAGTGGAAAAAATCTTTTATCATCCCGATTCATAAATCAGGTTCTAAGCAAGAAGTATCAAACTATCGACCGATTTGCAAATTATCAATTATACCGAAACTTTTTGAAAAAATAGTATATGATATATTTGAATTTATAGTTAAGGAAGTTATCTCACCTTTCCAACATGGCTTTGTTTCTGGCAGATCAACAACTACTTACCTCGCACTATTCTCTAACTTTATTCTTAATAAACTCGAGGAAGGATATTAAATTGATGTTATATATACGGATTTCGCGAAAGCTTTCGACAGGGTTAACCACACAATTTTAATTAGGAAATTAGAAAGATTAGGTTTTCATCTAATATTTTCAAATGGCTGGTGTCATATCTTAAAGGACGTGTTCAGTTTGTTTCAATTGACAATATCCTGTCAAGACCAGTCTCTGTATCTTCGGGTGTCCCACAAGGTAGTCACCTCGGACCCCTCCTTTTCCTAATTTTTATCAACGATATGCCCGATGTTTTCTCGAATTCCCTTCGCCTTCTGTATGCAGATGATCTCAATTTTTGTAGATGCATTAAAACTCTTAAGGAGTGCCTTCTTCTACAAGAGGACCTTAAAAAACTGACTGAATGGTGTACAATTAATGATTTGTTTTTAAATGTTTCTAAATGTCAATGTTTTTCTTTTTGCCGTAACTCTTCGCCTATTTACTTTGATTATAGAATCGGATATAATGTTCTAGAAAGAGTTTTTGAAAAAAAAGGATTTAGGCGTTGTATTTGATCCTAAATTAAATTTTATTAAGCATGTAGAATACATTGCTTCCAAAACTAATTCTATGCTAGGTTTCGTCAAGAGGAACTCCAATGATTTTAAAGATCCTTATACTCTTAAATCGCTGTATTGTGCCTATGTCAGATCTGTGTTAGAATATTGTTGCATAATATGGAATCCATATTATCGCATTCATTCCATTAGAATAGAAAGTATTCAAAAAAAGTTCACTAGGTTTGTCATTTGGAAACTTGGATGGAACATTGAAATGCCCTCTTATTCTACCAGGTGTCAGCTTATTGGCATCCAATCACTCGAAAACCGTCGTAAAATTTTCTCAATTATGTTTGTAAGTGATTTTTTGTCTCATTATATTAATTGTCCATTTTTGTTGTCTTTGATTAATTTGTATGCACCATCTCGACAGATAAGGGAGCGTGTTCTTTTTCGTGAAGACGAACATAGAGTGAACTACGCGCTCAATGAACCGATAACTCGCTGTGTCAGGGAAACAAATCGTGTTTCAGAAATGTTTGATTTTGATTTTCATCACAGTAGATTCACTTTAAAATATAAATTGTCATTATTTTTTTTAATCAACAGTAAATTGATCATATATTCCTTATGTAATGTATGTATATATTAAACCTTAATTTGTAAGTTAACTGTAGTCTGTAAGATATTTGATATCTGATTGATGAAATAAATAAATAAATAAATAAATAAACTGTTTGCACCTCTCCACAGGACTTAAAAATGAAGCTAACCAACAAAATTCAGCTTTGTTGTAATTTTTTGGAAGTGAATATCTTATGTCTCTGTTCAATTTGACACAAAATCATGTTATTTTTTTTTTTAATTTTGTCTAGAGTCGAGTTCTTCAGTGGCGAGTTAAAAGTCCAGTTAAACTCGAATTAACTCATCAAATTCATAGGAGTGGCTAGAGTGTAACTAAGATGATCTCGTTCTGAAAAACTGGGTCTTAATGTATGAATAAGTATGGGTGTAAAATGTTACTTCCCATTTATATATTTAACAACTTTTTACCTTTAAGATCTAGTTTAATATTTCTTAAACAAAATCACTAAAATTTCAATTCTACTGCATGTACTTAAAAACTCAACGTTTCATATAGTTAGTTTAACAATTTTTACCTGATAATCTGAGCTAATTTAGCCCTGTGTCTGTTGAATTTAACATGACCCTGTTTAGACTGGGAAGTTTATGTACGGACTCACGCCAGTTTGTAGGAAAGAGAAGTGCGGGGTAAGAGGTCTCGTGAGGCATGTAGAAAATATAAACACCGGACTCATGAGTCTGCTTTGTTATTCTTGCAATTTGGAAGTTGTTGTTGTTTCAATGTATTTTGAGGCGCCTCACAGTTTGTAATGTAAACACGATGGTACTCACCAGTCCGTTCTCAATCTTCCCAATCTAAACAGGGTGCATGAGATCATGTAATTTTTTTTTTTTCTTAAATTGTATGTTTATAGGGCCCATTTTTTTACCAAGCTAAGAAACTGAACCTTAGTGTATGAACGGGTATGGGTTTTAAATGTAACTTCATATTATGTAACTTTACAAAACGTTGAAATAAAATCAAACATTTCAAAAATAAAATGCATACTTGCGTCGGTCACACTGCTTATAGTGTAAGAATAGGGCCCTACTAGACACATGAAGAAAATTTCAATGACTATGTCGTTTGTGTATTAAAAATATATGTGTACAATAGATATAGATAAAAAGACACCATTATTACATCGCTTTTCATGTTAGGTTAGCCAGATATACACATATACATGGGTGCATGTTGGAAGGATTTTATAATTTGCAATTAAAATAAGAAAAAGGATTGCAATGGAATTAAATCGGAATGTAATTTTTATAGTTAGCTATACAGTCCGTTTAGGTGATGCTAAATTTTGGATTTAAGTCAACTTAATGTCCAGTGTCCTACAACCTTTATACATTGTTCTCGTACCTGCATTGTATACGTGATCTTTGAAGGGATAAAGATGAAAATTGGCATGATAACATAAAAGATTAAAAAAGCAGGGGCTCTTAGTTAGATGTTCCATTTAAATGTACATATAAATTTTATAAATAAATTTTCTTTTGTTGATAAGAAATCAAGATTTAAGTTTTTGATATTATATTATGGGAAGGTATAGATTGCTACGTGAGTTGTTAAAATTAAAGTTATGTTTTAACAATTTCAGTGAACCGTAATGGTGGGATCCCTTTTTTAAAGACCCTTTTATATACCTACGTTTGAACGATTTTTTTTGTCATTAGCAAAGTAGAATTTCTTATGGATTAAAATTTTAAAAGTCATAAAACTACTTAAAAGTGGCACGTATGCATAGAAATTAGTTAAAGTTTTTTAGTATTTTTTTTTTAAGTATTCTTGATAAAATCTCGTGTGACCAAATACAAATCAGGAACTGGAATAATTTTTTAAATAAATAATAATCGGGTTTCAGACACTGTTATCCTAATAACCTCGCCCCCTCCCCTCTAGGATACTGACTTAAATTGGGTTGGTTCAGTAATCATGCTTTAATTTTGAAATTGTATATTAAAGTATAGAAAACTTGCCAGGTAAACCTACCCAATTTAAGTCAGTAATCATCAAATAGCAAACTTCTCTAATAAATAGGGTATTCTGAACAATTTTATAAGCTTTTATACAGAGGTATACATTTTTGTAGGTAGTGTCCAAACAAACAATTTGTGCATGGGTTAGTGGATAGTGTTTTAAGCTTTCCAAAGAATCAGTAGGTCTATTTTTTTCAAAATTTCACCTAGCCAAAACCAAAACTTAAATCAAAAATTTGGCAGATACCTGTACATTTGCTATACCTACATCAGCTTCATAACAAAATACAATGAATTCTAATAAATCGCCACACTGATTTATAGGAACATTTTTCTCAAACATCTATTTCGCAATTTTTTTTTTTTGACTTTAAAACGATCTCATCTCGAGTTTTAGATTTTTGACATGTATTTCTCATGTATTTAATAAAATCTATCGATTGCCACAAAAATCATTTATCTATCACTTACCGTTTAGAAAATAAATTCTCGGCCTTTTAATACATTCACCCTAACTTACCCTACTGAAATTAAAATTTCAAAAAATGTCCTATTTCAAATTTATCAGATTATTGAATAGACACCATCATCCGACGTCCTATGGTAAGCTCTCCGACTATTATGGCTGTAAAAAAAAAAATAATACTTACAAATCTAGGTTTTTGCTATGAATTTATCAATCCCAACAAAAAAAGAAAAAAAAAAAACAGGAATCGTGCCAGTTGCTAATTCACAAAACCTTTTTTAATTAGATTCCTCCACAGATCTATACGTTTGCAACAGATTTCCACAGTTTATTCTGCTATGATGGTGCTAATTAATTCAACAATGTATCTTGAATATTAATGAGAATACATTTCATTTTTTTATTGTATTCTCTTGTGCGATATTCAAACACTGTCTAATAAGTTAGAACATTATTTCATTCCAGATTGTGTTAATTTAAATATGAAAAACCATTGATACTTAAAACATATATACATATGTACATACAGATATAGGTCGTATATAATTATGAAGAATCAGAATTAATGAAGAATCAATAATCGCATCTAAACTATCTGTTGAACATAAGTAACTGCTTTATTAATTAAAAGCAAAATGCAACCAATGGATTTTAATTAAGATTGATATTTTTTGTATTGTGCGCGAGTTATAGTTGAGGAAATAAATGATCCTTTCTTCTCAACTCACAAATTTAATACATAAATATTTCACATTAAAATAAAATATATAAATCAATAAATACTTACCCCCTTATTTATAAAGAAAAAATAGTTATTTCAGCTCCCGTGTTTAGGAAAACTACACCATGGAATGAGAATTTTCTGGACTCAAACCAAAGGCATTTGTTTAGTGCTCCATTTGAGTCTGGAACATTTTTATTCCATGATGTAGTTTTAGCAAGAATCTATATCCCACTGCTATCCGATAGATAGCTTCTGAAAAAAAATAATTGTAAATTTTTTTAGAAATCTTATGTCAAATTCCTTACAACCAAAAAAATTCGAATTTTTCTGAACAAATCGAATTTTTTCTAAACAAAATCGATTTTAATGCTGTCAAACAAATCTTGCGTTTTTAGCTAGATTTCACATCAAATCGCAAATCGAAATTAAATGTTCTCATTACAATTTTGTGACGATGTTAAAAATGAAAACAAATGTTAAAGTGTTTCAAATTATTTAATATTTCAGTGAATGATCAAAAAAAGTAAAGATAATTGTGCATATATCTTCAAGAAACAAAAAACCCATTTAAATAACATACAATTCACGAGAAAAACACGTTGCAAATTTATTTATCTTCGTCCCCTAATGAAATATTCAGAATAGATCTTCGCTGCTGTGTCTGGATGGGTTTTGGATTGTAATTTTTTTACTCGATTACGCGCACAATTGTTTTTGTTCTTTTTTAATTTTCAGACGAAATATATTTGGTTCTAAATTATCAAAACAACGCGAAAAATAAAATACACTTTAATATCTGTTTAGCGCGCACCACTTCTTTGTTTTTGTGCGGCAACAAAATTCCTGTCAAATTGCACTCACGAATTTTTCTTAAATTCCTTCTACCAAGAAAATTTTTTAAATGAAATCGACTTCAAATGGCTGTAAGGAATTCGACATTAAACAATAGTAAAAAAAATGTTGCCTACCTCTGTAAAAAATTGTTTATTTTGACGTTTTTGACGTCTCTGTTTCCTTCCTTATTCGTATTTTTTCTTTAGTTAAACGACGCAACCACCACGCAGTTCTGTACTATCGTTTGGTCTGGATTTACATTAAACGATTTTTTTGTTGTTGTTATTTGGTATTGACAATTTTTGTATGCCGATGTGATTGGTTGAGATTGAAAGGTTTGGTCAATATGTTCCATCCAGTTTCTGATGACTTTTTTATACGCCGCCGAGCAGATATGTAAAATCACGATTGACCACCGTTCTAAATTCATAGTCACCACCACGCGTTGAACGCATTGAAATAAATGAGGCAGAAGCTTACAGATTTGTTTTTCGATTTGCAAAACATTCGGTGCGGTTGAGAAATATCCTCAAGTCAAATTTTATTTACATGGCGATAAATGAGAGTGCCCACACCAGAGCGGCGGAGAAACATTCGCCTTTCAAAGTTTCTCAATTTATGCGGGATTTACACGGTTGACCATCGTATTTTCTTCCATTCTAAACACGAAACTTTCACAAATATTAATGGATTTACATGGTTTGGTGGGAAATGTGTCGCGTTGAAATAAAAACGGCGAGTAATCCTACATTTATCATAGTTGCAGAAATTCCAAAGGGCCTATTTCACAATGCGATGAGAAAACTAAACGTGAAACAAGATTTCGTCGTAGTTATCAAAACAATTAAAGGCTCTCCCAAACCAATGCGAAACATTCGGTTCCGCGAGGAAACATTCACCGTTGGTGTGGGCACTCTCATTTGTCATCCTGTAAATAAATTTGGAAGGCGAATGTTTCTCCGCCGCATTGGTGTGGGCACTCTCATTTATCGCAATGTATTTTAATTTTGACTTGCGAATGTTTCTTTGCCGCACCGAATGTTTCGCATTGGTTTGGGAGAGCTTTTATGCGACAGATTTAAGTGAAAAAACGAGCGTGTGATGGAAAACCATAAAGAAGATGAACATGTTCGTCTTCATATCTGCATTACGGGCCGCCTCCACAGGCCATGAACAATGGCCGAACTATGACCATGTCTAAAAAAAATCCCATGGAGTCCAAAAAATCCATGTCCATGCAGCAACATGTCGAAAAAAAATTACGTTTTGAACAAGACATGGAGACCTGTTCAAAGCTTGGCCATGAGATGACGTTTTGTGTGCGTGATTTGTCATGCTTTGCCCTGTTAGTAGAAATGCACTGTTTGTCGATTGGATTGTGGTTGGGATGTTGGACATCTGTATGATCTGTGGAATCGGCCTGTAATGAAACTTCCTATAATCTGCTCCTACGAAGATCTGGATTTTGGTGTTCCCTCTCTATGTCCCAATCTACATTAAACGATTTTTCCAATGCCGATCTTTTGTTTGTTGGTGAAGAGAGTAAAAAGTAAGGGGTAGGGACCAAATCGTTTGTACCACAAAACTCGAACGATTTTTCCAGTCTGTTTATGTTCTCTTTCACCTTCTTTCCAGTTTTTTGTGTGTGTTCGGTGTCAGTGTGCCGTTCGTTTGATGGTATGAGTGAATATCAATGAAAAATTAAGAGCTCAGCAATAAAAAAATGAAGAAGACAAGGAAAAAATGGTGTGGGCACTCTCATTTATCACAATGTATTTTAATTTTGACTTGCGAATGTTTCTTTGCCGCACCGAATGTTTTGCATAGGTTTGGGAGAGCCTTTATGGGACAGATTTATGTGAAAAAACGAGCGTGTGATAGAGAACCATAAAGAAGATGAACATGTTCGTCTTCATATCTGCATTACGGGCCGCCTCCACAGGCCATGAACTATGGCCAGACTATGACCATGTCCCATGGAGTCCAAAAAATCCATGTCCATGCAGCAACATGTCGAAAAAAATTACGTTTTGAACAAGACATGGAGACCTGTTCAAAGCTTGGCCATGAGATGACGTTTCGTGTGCGTGGTTTTTCATGCTTTGCCCAGTTAGTAGAAATGCACTGTTTGTCGATTGGATTGTGGTTGGGAAGTTGGACATCTGTATGACCTGTGGAATCGGCCTGTTATGAAACTTCCTATAATCTGTCTGTTTATGTTCTCTTTCACCTTCTTTCCAGTTTTTGTGTGTGTTCGGTGTCAGTGTGCCGTTCGTTTGATGGTATGAGTTAATATCAATAAAAAATTAAGAGCTCAGCAATAAACAAATGAAGAAGACAAGGAAAAAATGGTGTGGGCACTCTCATTTATCACAATATATTTTTAATTTTGACTTGCGAATGTTTCTTTGCCGCACCGAATGTTTCGCATTGGTTTGGGAGAGCTTTTATGCGACAGATTTATGTGAAAAAACGAGCGTGTGATAGAGAAACGTTAAGAAGATGAACATGTTCGTCTTCATATCTGCATTACGGGCCGCCTCCACAGGCCATGAACTATGGCCGGACTATGACCATGTCTAAAAAAAATCCATGTCCATGCAGCAACATGTCGAAAAAAATAACGCTTTGAACAAGGCATGGAGACCTGTTCAAAGCTTGGCCATGAGATGACGTTTCGTGTGCGTGATTTTTCATGCTTTGCCCAGTTAGTAGAAATGCACTGTTTGTCGATTGGATTGCGGTTGGGATGTTGGACATCTGTATGACCTGTGGAATCGGCCTGTTATAAAACTTCCTATAATCTGTCTGTTTATGTTCTCTTTCACCTTCTTTCCAGTTTTTTGTGTGTGTTCGGTGTCAGTATGCCGTTCGTTTGATGGTATGAGTGAATATCAATGAAAAATTAAGAGCTCAGCAATAAAAAATTGAAGAAGACAAGGACAAAATGGTGAACCATAAAGAAGATGAACATGTTCGTCTTCATATCTGCATTACGGTCCGCCTCCACAGGCCATGAACTATGGCCAGACTATGACCATGTCCCATGGAGTCCAAAAAATCCATGTCCATGCAGCAACATGTCGAAAAAAATTACGTTTTGAACAAGACATGGAGACCTGTTCAAAGCTTGGCCATGAGATGACGTTTCGTGTGCGTGGTTTTTCATGCTTTGCCCAGTTAGTAGAAATGCACTGTTTGTCGATTGGATTGTGGTTGGGAAGTTGGACATCTGTATGACCTGTGGAATCGGCCTGTTATGAAACTTCCTATAATCTGTCTGTTTATGTTCTCTTTCACCTTCTTTCCAGTTTTTTGTGTGTGTTCGGTGTCAGTGTGCCGTTCGTTTGATGGTATGAGTTAATATCAATAAAAAATTAAGAGCTCAGCAATAAACAAATGAAGAAGACAAGGAAAAAATGGTGTGGGCACTCTCATTTATCACAATATATTTTTAATTTTGACTTGCGAATGTTTCTTTGCCGCACCGAATGTTTCGCATTGGTTTGGGAGAGCTTTTATGCGACAGATTTATGTGAAAAAACGAGCGTATGATAGAGAAACGTTAAGAAGATGAACATGTTCGTCTTCATATCTGCATTACGGGCCGCCTCCACAGGCCATGAACTATGGCCGGACTATGACCATGTCTAAAAAAAATCCATGTCCATGCAGCAACATGTCGAAAAAAATAACGCTTTGAACAAGGCATGCAGACCTGTTCAAAGCTTGGCCATGAGATGACGTTTCGTGTGCGTGATTTTTCATGCTTTGCCCAGTTAGTACAAATGCACTGTTTGTCGATTGGATTGTGGTTGGGAAGTTGGACATCTGTATGACCTGTGGAATCGGCCTGTTATGAAACTTCCTATAATCTGTCTGTTTATGTTCTCTTTCACCTTCTTTCCAGTTTTTTGTGTGTGTTCGGTGTCAGTGTGCCGTTCGTTTGATGGTATGAGTTAATATCAATAAAAAATTAAGAGCTCAGCAATAAATAAATGAAGAAGACAAGGAAAAAATGGTGTGGGCACTCTCATTTATCACAATATATTTTTAATTTTGACTTGCGAATGTTTCTTTGCCGCACCGAATGTTTCGCATTGGTTTGGGAGAGCTTTTATGCGACAGATTTATGTGAAAAAACGAGCGTGTGATAGAGAAACGTTAAGAAGATGAACATGTTCGTCTTCATATCTGCATTACGGGCCGCCTCCACAGGCCATGAACTATGGCCGGACTATGACCATGTCTAAAAAAAATCCATGTCCATGCAGCAACATGTCAAAAAAAATAACGCTTTGAACAAGGCATGCAGACCTGTTCAAAGCTTGGCCATGAGATGACGTTTCGTGTGCGTGATTTTTCATGCTTTGCCCAGTTAGTAGAAATGCACTGTTTGTCGATTAGATTGTGGTTGGACATCTCTGTATGACCTATGGAATCGGCCTGTTATAAAACTTCCTATAATCTGCTTCTACGAAGATCTGGATTTTAGTGTTCCCTCTCTATGTCCCACTCTACATTAAACGAATTTTCCAATGCCGATCTTTAGTTTTGTTGGTGAAAAGAGTGAAAAGTAAGGGGTAGGGACCAAATCGTTTGTACCACAAAACTCGAACGATTTTTCCAGTCTGTTTATGTTCTCTTTCACCTTCTTTCCAGTGTTGGGTGTCAGTCTGCCGTTCGTTTGATGGTATGAGTGAATATCAATGAAAAATTAAGAGCTCAGCAATAAAAAAATGAAGAAGACAAGGAAAAAATGGTGTGGGCACTCTCATTTATCACAATGTATTTTAATTTTGACTTGCGAATGTTTCTTTGCCGCACCGAATGTTTTGCATAGTTTTGGGAGAGCCTTTATGGGACAGATTTATGTGAAAAAACGAGCGTGTGATAGAGAACCATAAAGAAGATGAACATGTTCGTCTTCATATCTGCATTACGGGCCGCCTCCACATGCCATGAACTATTGCCGGACTATGACCATGTCTAAAAAAAATCCATGTCAATGCAGCAACATGTCGAAAAAAATAACGTTTTGAACCAGACATGGAGACCTGTTCAAAGCTTGGCCATGAGATGACGTTTCGTGTGCGTGATTTTTCATGCTTTGCCCAGTTAGTAGAAATGCACTGTTTGTCGATTGGATTGCGGTTGGGATGTTGGACATCTGTATGACCTGTGGAATCGGCCTGTTATAAAACTTCCTATAATCTGTCTGTTTATGTTCTCTTTCACCTTCTTTCCAGTTTTTTGTGTGTGTTCGGTGTCAGTATGCCGTTCGTTTGATGGTATGAGTGAATATCAATGAAAAATTAAGAGCTCAGCAATAAAAAATTGAAGAAGACAAGGACAAAATGGTGAACCATAAAGAAGATGAACATGTTCGTCTTCATATCTGCATTACGGGCCGCCTCCACAGGCCATGAACTATGGCCAGACTATGACCATGTCCCATGGAGTCCAAAAAATCCATGTCCATGCAGCAACATGTCGAAAAAAATTACGTTTTGAACAAGACATGGAGACCTGTTCAAAGCTTGGCCATGAGATGACGTTTCGTGTGCGTGATTTTTCATGCTTTGCCCAGTTAGTAGAAATGCACTGTTTGTCGATTGGATTGTGGTTGGGAAGTTGGACATCTGTATGACCTGTGGAATCGGCCTGTTATGAAACTTCCTATAATCTGTCTGTTTATGTTCTCTTTCACCTTCTTTCCAGTTTTTTGTGTGTGTTCGGTGTCAGTGTGCCGTTCGTTTGATGGTATGAGTTAATATCAATAAAAAATTAAGAGCTCAGCAATAAATAAATGAAGAAGACAAGGAAAAAATGGTGTGGGCACTCTCATTTATCACAATATATTTTTAATTTTGACTTGCGAATGTTTCTTTGCCGCACCGAATGTTTCGCATTGGTTTGGGAGAGCTTTTATGCGACAGATTTATGTGAAAAAACGAGCGTGTGATAGAGAAACGTTAAGAAGATGAACATGTTCGTCTTCATATCTGCATTACGGGCCGCCTCCACAGGCCATGAACTATGGCCGGACTATGACCATGTCTAAAAAAAATCCATGTCCATGCAGCAACATGCCGAAAAAAATAACGCTTTGAACAAGGCATGCAGACCTGTTCAAAGCTTGGCCATGAGATGACGTTTCGTGTGCGTGATTTTTCATGCTTTGCCCAGTTAGTAGAAATGCACTGTTTGTCGATTAGATTGTGGTTGGACATCTCTGTATGACCTATGGAATCGGCCTGTTATAAAACTTCCTATAATCTGCTTCTACGAAGATCTGGATTTTGGCGTTCCCTCTCTATGTCCCACTCTACATTAAACGAATTTTCCAATGCCGATCTTTAGTTTGTTGGTGAAAAGAGTGAAAAGTAAGGGGTAGGGACCAAATCGTTTGTACCACAAAACTCGAACGATTTTTCCAGTCTGTTTATGTTCTCTTTCACCTTCTTTCCAGTGTTGGGTGTCAGTCTGCCGTTCGTTTGATGGTATGAGTGAATATCAATGAAAAATTAAGAGCTCAGCAATAAAAAAATGAAGAAGACAAGGAAAAAATGGTGTGGGCACTCTCATTTATCACAATGTATTTTAATTTTGACTTGCGAATGTTTCTTTGCCGCACCGAATGTTTTGCATAGGTTTGGGAGAGCCTTTATGGGACAGATTTATGTGAAAAAACGAGCGTGTGATAGAGAACCATAAAGAAGATGAACATGTTCGTCTTCATATCTGCATTACGGGCCGCCTCCACATGCCATGAACTATTGCCGGACTATGACCATGTCTAAAAAAAATCCATGTCAATGCAGCAACATGTCGAAAAAAATAACGTTTTGAACCAGACATGGAGACCTGTTCAAAGCTTGGCCATGAGATGACGTTTCGTGTGCGTGATTTTTCATGCTTTGCCCAGTTAGTAGAAATGCACTGTTTGTCGATTGGATTGCGGTTGGGATGTTGGACATCTGTATGACCTGTGGAATCGGCCTGTTATAAAACTTCCTATAATCTGTCTGTTTATGTTCTCTTTCACCTTCTTTCCAGTTTTTTGTGTGTGTTCGGTGTCAGTATGCCGTTCGTTTGATGGTATGAGTGAATATCAATGAAAAATTAAGAGCTCAGCAATAAAAAATTGAAGAAGACAAGGACAAAATGGTGAACCATAAAGAAGATGAACATGTTCGTCTTCATATCTGCATTACGGGCCGCCTCCACAGGCCATGAACTATGGCCAGACTATGACCATGTCCCATGGAGTCCAAAAAATCCATGTCCATGCAGCAACATGTCGAAAAAAATTACGTTTTGAACAAGACATGGAGACCTGTTCAAAGCTTGGCCATGAGATGACGTTTCGTGTGCGTGATTTTTCATGCTTTGCCCAGTTAGTAGAAATGCACTGTTTGTCGATTGGATTGTGGTTGGGAAGTTGGACATCTGTATGACCTGTGGAATCGGCCTGTTATGAAACTTCCTATAATCTGTCTGTTTATGTTCTCTTTCACCTTCTTTCCAGTTTTTTGTGTGTGTTCGGTGTCAGTGTGCCGTTCGTTTGATGGTATGAGTTAATATCAATAAAAAATTAAGAGCTCAGCAATAAATAAATGAAGAAGACAAGGAAAAAATGGTGTGGGCACTCTCATTTATCACAATATATTTTTAATTTTGACTTGCGAATGTTTCTTTGCCGCACCGAATGTTTCGCATTGGTTTGGGAGAGCTTTTATGCGACAGATTTATGTGAAAAAACGAGCGTGTGATAGAGAAACGTTAAGAAGATGAACATGTTCGTCTTCATATCTGCATTACGGGCCGCCTCCACAGGCCATGAACTATGGCCGGACTATGACCATGTCTAAAAAAAATCCATGTCCATGCAGCAACATGTCGAAAAAAATAACGCTTTGAACAAGGCATGCAGACCTGTTCAAAGCTTGGCCATGAGATGACGTTTCGTGTGCGTGATTTTTCATGCTTTGCCCAGTTAGTAGAAATGCACTGTTTGTCGATTAGATTGTGGTTGGACATCTCTGTATGACCTATGGAATCGGCCTGTTATAAAACTTCCTATAATCTGCTTCTACGAAGATATGGATTTTGGTGTTCCCTCTCTATGTCCCACTCTACATTAAACGAATTTTCCAATGCCGATCTTTAGTTTGTTGGTGAAAAGAGTGAAAAGTAAGGGGTAGGGACCAAATCGTTTGTACCACAAAACTCGAACGATTTTTCCAGTCTGTTTATGTTCTCTTTCACCTTCTTTCCAGTGTTGGGTGTCAGTCTGCCGTTCGTTTGATGGTATGAGTGAATATCAATGAAAAATTAAGAGCTCAGCAATAAAAAAATGAAGAAGACAAGGAAAAAATGGTGTGGGCACTCTCATTTATCACAATGTATTTTAATTTTGACTTGCGAATGTTTCTTTGCCGCACCGAATGTTTTGCATAGGTTTGGGAGAGCCTTTATGGGACAGATTTATGTGAAAAAACGAGCGTGTGATAGAGAACCATAAAGAAGATGAACATGTTCGTCTTCATATCTGCATTACGGGCCGCCTCCACATGCCATGAACTATTGCCGGACTATGACCATGTCTAAAAAAAATCCATGTCAATGCAGCAACATGTCGAAAAAAATAACGTTTTGAACCAGACATGGAGACCTGTTCAAAGCTTGGCCATGAGATGACGTTTCGTGTGCGTGATTTTTCATGCTTTGCCCAGTTAGTAGAAATGCACTGTTTGTCGATTGGATTGCGGTTGGGATTTTGGACATCTGTATGACCTGTGGAATCGGCCTGTTATAAAACTTCCTATAATCTGTCTGTTTATGTTCTCTTTCACCTTCTTTCCAGTTTTTTGTGTGTGTTCGGTGTCAGTATGCCGTTCGTTTGATGGTATGAGTGAATATCAATGAAAAATTAAGAGCTCAGCAATAAAAAATTGAAGAAGACAAGGACAAAATGGTGAACCATAAAGAAGATGAACATGTTCGTCTTCATATCTGCATTACGGTCCGCCTCCACAGGCCATGAACTATGGCCAGACTATGACCATGTCCCATGGAGTCCAAAAAATCCATGTCCATGCAGCAACATGTCGAAAAAAATTACGTTTTGAACAAGACATGGAGACCTGTTCAAAGCTTGGCCATGAGATGACGTTTCGTGTGCGTGGTTTTTCATGCTTTGCCCAGTTAGTAGAAATGCACTGTTTGTCGATTGGATTGTGGTTGGGAAGTTGGACATCTGTATGACCTGTGGAATCGGCCTGTTATGAAACTTCCTATAATCTGTCTGTTTATGTTCTCTTTCACCTTCTTTCCAGTTTTTTGTGTGTGTTCGGTGTCAGTGTGCCGTTCCTTTGATGGTATGAGTTAATATCAATAAAAAATTAAGAGCTCAGCAATAAACAAATGAAGAAGACAAGGAAAAAATGGTGTGGGCACTCTCATTTATCACAATATATTTTTAATTTTGACTTGCGAATGTTTCTTTGCCGCACCGAATGTTTCGCATTGGTTTGGGAGAGCTTTTATGCGACAGATTTATGTGAAAAAACGAGCGTGTGATAGAGAAACGTTAAGAAGATGAACATGTTCGTCTTCATATCTGCATTACGGGCCGCCTCCACAGGCCATGAACTATGGCCGGACTATGACCATGTCTAAAAAAAATCCATGTCCATGCAGCAACATGTCGAAAAAAATAACGCTTTGAACAAGGCATGGAGACCTGTTCAAAGCTTGGCCATGAGATGACGTTTCGTGTGCGTGATTTTTCATGCTTTGCCCAGTTAGTAGAAATGCACTGTTTGTCGATTGGATTGCGGTTGGGATGTTGGACATCTGTATGACCTGTGGAATCGGCCTGTTATAAAACTTCCTATAATCTGTCTGTTTATGTTCTCTTTCACCTTCTTTCCAGATTTTGTGTGTGTTCGGTGTCAGTATGCCGTTCGTTTGATGGTATGAGTGAATATCAATGAAAAATTAAGAGCTCAGCAATAAAAAATTGAAGAAGACAAGGACAAAATGGTGAACCATAAAGAAGATGAACATGTTCGTCTTCATATCTGCATTACGGGCCGCCTCCACAGGCCATGAACTATGGCCAGACTATGACCATGTCCCATGGAGTCCAAAAAATCCATGTCCACGCAGCAACATGTCGAAAAAAATTACGTTTTGAACAAGACATGGAGACCTGTTCAAAGCTTGGCCATGAGATGACGTTTCGTGTGCGTGATTTTTCATGCTTTGCCCAGTTAGTAGAAATGCACTGTTTGTCGATTGGATTGTGGTTGGGAAGTTGGACATCTGTATGACCTGTGGAATCGGCCTGTTATGAAACTTCCTATAATCTGTCTGTTTATGTTCTCTTTCACCTTTTTTCCAGTTTTTTGTGTGTGTTCGGTGTCAGTTTGCCGTTCGTTTGATGGTATGAGTTAATATCAATAAAAAATTAAGAGCTCAGCAATAAATAAATGAAGAAGACAAGGAAAAAATGGTGTGGGCACTCTCATTTATCACAATATATTTTTAATTTTGACTTGCGAATGTTTCTTTGCCGCACCGAATGTTTCGCATTGGTTTGGGAGAGCTTTTATGCGACAGATTTATGTGAAAAAACGAGCGTGTGATAGAGAAACGTTAAGAAGATGAACATGTTCGTCTTCATATCTGCATTACGGGCCGCCTCCACAGGCCATGAACTATGGCCGGACTATGACCATGTCTAAAAAAAATCCATGTCCATGCAGCAACATGTCGAAAAAAATAACGCTTTGAACAAGGCATGCAGACCTGTTCAAAGCTTGGCCATGAGATGACATTTCGTGTGCGTGATTTTTCATGCATTGCCCAGTTAGTAGAAATGCACTGTTTGTCGATTAGATTGTGGTTGGACATCTCTGTATGACCTATGGAATCGGCCTGTTATAAAACTTCCTATAATCTGCTTCTACGAAGATCTGGATTTTGGTGTTCCCTCTCTATGTCCCACTCTACATTAAACGAATTTTCCAATGCCGATCTTTAGTTTGTTGGTGAAAAGAGTGAAAAGTAAGGGGTAGGGACCAAATCGTTTGTACCACAAAACTCGAACGATTTTTCCAGTCTGTTTATGTTCTCTTTCACCTTCTTTCCAGTGTTGGGTGTCAGTCTGCCGTTGGTTTGATGGTATGAGTGAATATCAATGAAAAATTAAGAGCTCAGCAATAAAAAAATGAAGAAGACAAGGAAAAAATGGTGTGGGCACTCTCATTTATCACAATGTATTTTAATTTTGACTTGCGAATGTTTCTTTGCCGCACCGAATGTTTTGCATAGGTTTGGGAGAGCCTTTATGGGACAGATTTATGTGAAAAAACGAGCGTGTGATAGAGAACCATAAAGAAGATGAACATGTTCGTCTTCATATCTGCATTACGGGCCGCCTCCACATGCCATGAACTATTGCCGGACTATGACCATGTCTAAAAAAAATCCATGTCATAAAGCAACATGTCGAAAAAAATAACGTTTTGAACCAGACATGGAGACCTGTTCAAAGCTTGGCCATGAGATGACGTTTCGTGTGCGTGATTTTTCATGCTTTGCCCAGTTAGTAGAAATGCACTGTTTGTCGATTGGATTGCGGTTGGGATTTTGGACATCTGTATGACCTGTGGAATCGGCCTGTTATAAAACTTCCTATAATCTGTCTGTTTATGTTCTCTTTCACCTTCTTTCCAGTTTTTTGTGTGTGTTCGGTGTCAGTATGCCGTTCGTTTGATGGTATGAGTGAATATCAATGAAAAATTAAGAGCTCAGCAATAAAAAATTGAAGAAGACAAGGACAAAATGGTGAACCATAAAGAAGATGAACATGTTCGTCTTCATATCTGCATTACGGTCCGCCTCCACAGGCCATGAACTATGGCCAGACTATGACCATGTCCCATGGAGTCCAAAAAATCCATGTCCATGCAGCAACATGTCGAAAAAAATTACGTTTTGAACAAGACATGGAGACCTGTTCAAAGCTTGGCCATGAGATGACGTTTCGTGTGCGTGGTTTTTCATGCTTTGCCCAGTTAGTAGAAATGCACTGTTTGTCGATTGGATTGTGGTTGGGAAGTTGGACGTCTGTATGACCTGTGGAATCGGCCTGTTATGAAACTTCCTATAATCTGTCTGTTTATGTTCTCTTTCACCTTCTTTCCAGTTTTTTGTGTGTGTTCGGTGTCAGTGTGCCGTTCCTTTGATGGTATGAGTTAATATCAATAAAAAATTAAGAGCTCAGCAATAAACAAATGAAGAAGACAAGGAAAAAATGGTGTGGGCACTCTCATTTATCACAATATATTTTTAATTTTGACTTGCGAATGTTTCTTTGCCGCACCGAATGTTTCGCATTGGTTTGGGAGAGCTTTTATGCGACAGATTTATGTGAAAAAACGCTCGTGTGATAGAGAAACGTTAAGAAGATGAACATGTTCGTCTTCATATCTGCATTACGGGCCGCCTCCACAGGCCATGAACTATTGCCGGACTATAACCATGTCTAAAAAAAATCCATGTCCATGCAGCAACATGTCGAAAAAAATAACGCTTTGAACAAGGCATGGAGACCTGTTCAAAGCTTGGCCATGAGATGACGTTTCGTGTGCGTGATTTTTCATGCTTTGCCCAGTTAGTAGAAATGCACTGTTTGTCGATTGGATTGCGGTTGGGATGTTGGACATCTGTATGACCTGTGGAATCGGCCTGTTATAAAACTTCCTATAATCTGTCTGTTTATGTTCTCTTTCACCTTCTTTCCAGTTTTTTGTGTGTGTTCGGTGTCAGTATGCCGTTCGTTTGATGGTATGAGTGAATATCAATGAAAAATTAAGAGCTCAGCAATAAAAAATTGAAGAAGACAAGGACAAAATGGTGAACCATAAAGAAGATGAACATGTTCGTCTTCATATCTGCATTACGGGCCGCCTCCACAGGCCATGAACTATGGCCAGACTATGACCATGTCCCATGGAGTCCAAAAAATCCATGTCCATGCAGCAACATGTCGAAAAAAATTACGTTTTGAACAAGACATGGAGACCTGTTCAAAGCTTGGCCATGAGATGACGTTTCGTGTGCGTGATTTTTCATGCTTTGCCCAGTTAGTAGAAATGCACTGTTTGTCGATTGGATTGTGGTTGGGAAGTTGGACATCTGTATGACCTGTGGAATCGGCCTGTTATGAAACTTCCTATAATCTGTCTGTTTATGTTCTCTTTCACCTTTTTTCCAGTTTTTTGTGTGTGTTCGGTGTCAGTTTGCCGTTCGTTTGATGGTATGAGTTAATATCAATAAAAAATTAAGAGCTCAGCAATAAATAAATGAAGAAGACAAGGAAAAAATGGTGTGGGCACTCTCATTTATCACAATATATTTTTAATTTTGACTTGCGAATGTTTCTTTGCCGCACCGAATGTTTCGCATTGGTTTGGGAGAGCTTTTATGCGACAGATTTATGTGAAAAAACGAGCGTGTGATAGAGAAACGTTAAGAAGATGAACATGTTCGTCTTCATATCTGCATTACGGGCCGCCTCCACAGGCCATGAACTATGGCCGGACTATGACCATGTCTAAAAAAAATCCATGTCCATGCAGCAACATGTCGAAAAAAATAACGCTTTGAACAAGGCATGCAGACCTGTTCAAAGCTTGGCCATGAGATGACATTTCGTGTGCGTGATTTTTCATGCATTGCCCAGTTAGTAGAAATGCACTGTTTGTCGATTAGATTGTGGTTGGACATCTCTGTATGACCTATGGAATCGGCCTGTTATAAAACTTCCTATAATCTGCTTCTACGAAGATCTGGATTTTGGTGTTCCCTCTCTATGTCCCACTCTACATTAAACGAATTTTCCAATGCCGATCTTTAGTTTGTTGGTGAAAAGAGTGAAAAGTAAGGGGTAGGGACCAAATCGTTTGTACCACAAAACTCGAACGATTTTTCCAGTCTGTTTATGTTCTCTTTCACCTTCTTTCCAGTGTTGGGTGTCAGTCTGCCGTTGGTTTGATGGTATGAGTGAATATCAATGAAAAATTAAGAGCTCAGCAATAAAAAAATGAAGAAGACAAGGAAAAAATGGTGTGGGCACTCTCATTTATCACAATGTATTTTAATTTTGACTTGCGAATGTTTCTTTGCCGCACCGAATGTTTTGCATAGGTTTGGGAGAGCCTTTATGGGACAGATTTATGTGAAAAAACGAGCGTGTGATAGAGAACCATAAAGAAGATGAACATGTTCGTCTTCATATCTGCATTACGGGCCGCCTCCACATGCCATGAACTATTGCCAGACTATGACCATGTCTAAAAAAAATCCATGTCAATGCAGCAACATGTCGAAAAAAATAACGTTTTGAACCAGACATGGAGACCTGTTCAAAGCTTGGCCATGAGATGACGTTTCGTGTGCGTGATTTTTCATGCTTTGCCCAGTTAGTAGAAATGCACTGTTTGTCGATTGGATTGCGGTTGGGATGTTGGACATCTGTATGACCTGTGGAATCGGCCTGTTATAAAACTTCCTATAATCTGTCTGTTTATGTTCTCTTTCACCTTCTTTCCAGTTTTTTGTGTGTGTTCGGTGTCAGTATGCCGTTCGTTTGATGGTATGAGTGAATATCAATGAAAAATTAAGAGCTCAGCAATAAAAAATTGAAGAAGACAAGGACAAAATGGTGAACCATAAAGAAGATGAACATGTTCGTCTTCATATCTGCATTACGGGCCGCCTCCACAGGCCATGAACTATGGCCAGACTATGACCATGTCCCATGGAGTCCAAAAAATCCATGTCCATGCAGCAACATGTCGAAAAAAATTACGTTTTGAACAAGACATGGAGACTTGTTCAAAGCTTGGCCATGAGATGACGTTTCGTGTGCGTGATTTTTCATGCTTTGCCCAGTTAGTAGAAATGCACTGTTTGTCGATTGGATTGTGGTTGGGAAGTTGGACATCTGTATGACCTGTGGAATCGGCCTGTTATGAAACTTCCTATAATCTGTCTGTTTATGTTCTCTTTCACCTTCTTTCCAGTTTTTTGTGTGTGTTCGGTGTCAGTGTGCCGTTCGTTTGATGGTATGAGTTAATATCAATAAAAAATTAAGAGCTCAGCAATAAACAAATGAAGAAGACAAGGAAAAAATGGTGTGGGCACTCTCATTTATCACAATATATTTTTAATTTTGAATTGCGAATGTTTCTTTGCCGCACCGAATGTTTCGCATTGGTTTGGGAGAGCTTTTATGCGACAGATTTATGTGATAAAACGAGCGTGTGATAGAGAAACGTTAAGAAGATGAACATGTTCGTCTTCATATCTGCATTACGGGCCGCCTCCACAGGCCATGAACTATGGCCGGACTATGACCATGTCTAAAAAAAATCCATGTCCATGCAGCAACATGTCGAAAAAAATAACGCTTTGAACAAGGCATGGAGACCTGTTCAAAGCTTGGCCATGAGATGACGTTTCGTGTGCGTGATTTTTCATGCTTTGCCCAGTTAGTAGAAATGCACTGTTTGTCGATTGGATTGCGGTTGGGATGTTGGACATCTGTATGACCTGTGGAATCGGCCTGTTATAAAACTTCCTATAATCTGTCTGTTTATGTTCTCTTTCACCTTCTTTCCAGTTTTTTGTGTGTGTTCGGTGTCAGTATGCCGTTCGTTTGATGGTATGAGTGAATATCAATGAAAAATTAAGAGCTCAGCAATACAAAATTGAAGAAGACAAGGACAAAATGGTGAACCATAAAGAAGATGAACATGTTCGTCTTCATATCTGCATTACGGGCCGCCTCCACAGGCCATGAACTATGGCCAGACTATGACCATGTCCCATGGAGTCCAAAAAATCCATGTCCATGCAGCAACATGTCGAAAAAAATTACGTTTTGAACAAGACATGGAGACCTGTTCAAAGCTTGGCCATGAGATGACGTTTCGTGTGCGTGATTTTTCATGCTTTGCCCAGTTAGTAGAAATGCACTGTTTGTCGATTAGATTGTGGTTGGACATCTCTGTATGACCTATGGAATCGGCCTGTTATAAAACTTCCTATAATCTGCTTCTACGAAGATCTGGATTTTGGTGTTCCCTCTCTATGTCCCACTCTACATTAAACGAATTTTCCAATGCCGATCTTTAGTTTGTTGGTGAAAAGAGTGAAAAGTAAGGGGTAGGGACCAAATCGTTTGTACCACAAAACTCGAACGATTTTTCCAGTCTGTTTATGTTCTCTTTCACCTTCTTTCCAGTGTTGGGTGTCAGTCTGCCGTTCGTTTGATGGTATGAGTGAATATCAATGAAAAATTAAGAGCTCAGCAATAAAAAAATGAAGAAGACAAGGAAAAAATGGTGTGGGCACTCTCATTTATCACAATGTATTTTAATTTTGACTTGCGAATGTTTCTTTGCCGCACCGAATGTTTTGCATAGGTTTGGGAGAGCCTTTATGGGACAGATTTATGTGAAAAAACGAGCGTGTGATAGAGAACCATAAAGAAGATGAACATGTTCGTCTTCATATCTGCATTACGGGCCGCCTCCACATGCCATGAACTATTGCCGGACTATGACCATGTCTAAAAAAAATCCATGTCAATGCAGCAACATGTCGAAAAAAATAACGTTTTGAACCAGACATGGAGACCTGTTCAAAGCTTGGCCATGAGATGACGTTTCGTGTGCGTGATTTTTCATGCTTTGCCCAGTTAGTAGAAATGCACTGTTTGTCGATTGGATTGCGGTTGGGATTTTGGACATCTGTATGACCTGTGGAATCGGCCTGTTATAAAACTTCCTATAATCTGTCTGTTTATGTTCTCTTTCACCTTCTTTCCAGTTTTTTGTGTGTGTTCGGTGTCAGTATGCCGTTCGTTTGATGGTATGAGTGAATATCAATGAAAAATTAAGAGCTCAGCAATAAAAAATTGAAGAAGACAAGGACAAAATGGTGAACCATAAAGAAGATGAACATGTTCGTCTTCATATCTGCATTACGGTCCGCCTCTACAGGCCATGAACTATGGCCAGACTATGACCATGTCCCATGGAGTCCAAAAAATCCATGTCCATGCAGCAACATGTCGAAAAAAATTACGTTTTGAACAAGACATGGAGACCTGTTCAAAGCTTGGCCATGAGATGACGTTTCGTGTGCGTGGTTTTTCATGCTTTGCCCAGTTAGTAGAAATGCACTGTTTGTCGATTGGATTGTGGTTGGGAAGTTGGACATCTGTATGACCTGTGGAATCGGCCTGTTATGAAACTTCCTATAATCTGTCTGTTTATGTTCTCTTTCACCTTCTTTCCAGTTTTTTGTGTGTGTTCGGTGTCAGTGTGCCGTTCCTTTGATGGTATGAGTTAATATCAATAAAAAATTAAGAGCTCAGCAATAAACAAATGAAGAAGACAAGGAAAAAATGGTGTGGGCACTCTCATTTATCACAATATATTTTTAATTTTGACTTGCGAATGTTTCTTTGCCGCACCGAATGTTTCGCATTGGTTTGGGAGAGCTTTTATGCGACAGATTTATGTGAAAAAACGAGCGTGTGATAGAGAAACGTTAAGAAGATGAACATGTTCGTCTTCATATCTGCATTACGGGCCGCCTCCACAGGCCATGAACTATGGCCGGACTATGACCATGTCTAAAAAAAATCCATGTCCATGCAGCAACATGTCGAAAAAAATAACGCTTTGAACAAGGCATGGAGACCTGTTCAAAGCTTGGCCATGAGATGACGTTTCGTGTGCGTGATTTTTCATGCTTTGCCCAGTTAGTAGAAATGCACTGTTTGTCGATTGGATTGCGGTTGGGATGTTGGACATCTGTATGACCTGTGGAATCGGCCTGTTATAAAACTTCCTATAATCTGTCTGTTTATGTTCTCTTTCACCTTCTTTCCAGATTTTGTGTGTGTTCGGTGTCAGTATGCCGTTCGTTTGATGGTATGAGTGAATATCAATGAAAAATTAAGAGCTCAGCAATAAAAAATTGAAGAAGACAAGGACAAAATGGTGAACCATAAAGAAGATGAACATGTTCGTCTTCATATCTGCATTACGGGCCGCCTCCACAGGCCATGAACTATGGCCAGACTATGACCATGTCCCATGGAGTCCAAAAAATCCATGTCCATGCAGCAACATGTCGAAAAAAATTACGTTTTGAACAAGACATGGAGACCTGTTCAAAGCTTGGCCATGAGATGACGTTTCGTGTGCGTGATTTTTCATGCTTTGCCCAGTTAGTAGAAATGCACTGTTTGTCGATTGGATTGTGGTTGGGAAGTTGGACATCTGTATGACCTGTGGAATCGGCCTGTTATGAAACTTCCTATAATCTGTCTGTTTATGTTCTCTTTCACCTTTTTTCCAGTTTTTTGTGTGTGTTCGGTGTCAGTTTGCCGTTCGTTTGATGGTATGAGTTAATATCAATAAAAAATTAAGAGCTCAGCAATAAATAAATGAAGAAGACAAGGAAAAAATGGTGTGGGCACTCTCATTTATCACAATATATTTTTAATTTTGACTTGCGAATGTTTCTTTGCCGCACCGAATGTTTCGCATTGGTTTGGGAGAGCTTTTATGCGACAGATTTATGTGAAAAAACGAGCGTGTGATAGAGAAACGTTAAGAAGATGAACATGTTCGTCTTCATATCTGCATTACGGGCCGCCTCCACAGGCCATGAACTATGGCCGGACTATGACCATGTCTAAAAAAAATCCATGTCCATGCAGCAACATGTCGAAAAAAATAACGCTTTGAACAAGGCATGCAGACCTGTTCAAAGCTTGGCCATGAGATGACATTTCGTGTGCGTGATTTTTCATGCATTGCCCAGTTAGTAGAAATGCACTGTTTGTCGATTAGATTGTGGTTGGACATCTCTGTATGACCTATGGAATCGGCCTGTTATAAAACTTCCTATAATCTGCTTCTACGAAGATCTGGATTTTGGTGTTCCCTCTCTATGTCCCACTCTACATTAAACGAATTTTCCAATGCCGATCTTTAGTTTGTTGGTGAAAAGAGTGAAAAGTAAGGGGTAGGGACCAAATCGTTTGTACCACAAAACTCGAACGATTTTTCCAGTCTGTTTATGTTCTCTTTCACCTTCTTTCCAGTGTTGGGTGTCAGTCTGCCGTTGGTTTGATGGTATGAGTGAATATCAATGAAAAATTAAGAGCTCAGCAATAAAAAAATGAAGAAGACAAGGAAAAAATGGTGTGGGCACTCTCATTTATCACAATGTATTTTAATTTTGACTTGCGAATGTTTCTTTGCCGCACCGAATGTTTTGCATAGGTTTGGGAGAGCCTTTATGGGACAGATTTATGTGAAAAAACGAGCGTGTGATAGAGAACCATAAAGAAGATGAACATGTTCGTCTTCATATCTGCATTACGGGCCGCCTCCACATGCCATGAACTATTGCCGGACTATGACCATGTCTAAAAAAAATCCATGTCATAAAGCAACATGTCGAAAAAAATAACGTTTTGAACCAGACATGGAGACCTGTTCAAAGCTTGGCCATGAGATGACGTTTCGTGTGCGTGATTTTTCATGCTTTGCCCAGTTAGTAGAAATGCACTGTTTGTCGATTGGATTGCGGTTGGGATTTTGGACATCTGTATGACCTGTGGAATCGGCCTGTTATAAAACTTCCTATAATCTGTCTGTTTATGTTCTCTTTCACCTTCTTTCCAGTTTTTTGTGTGTGTTCGGTGTCAGTATGCCGTTCGTTTGATGGTATGAGTGAATATCAATGAAAAATTAAGAGCTCAGCAATAAAAAATTGAAGAAGACAAGGACAAAATGGTGAACCATAAAGAAGATGAACATGTTCGTCTTCATATCTGCATTACGGTCCGCCTCCACAGGCCATGAACTATGGCCAGACTATGACCATGTCCCATGGAGTCCAAAAAATCCATGTCCATGCAGCAACATGTCGAAAAAAATTACGTTTTGAACAAGACATGGAGACCTGTTCAAAGCTTGGCCATGAGATGACGTTTCGTGTGCGTGGTTTTTCATGCTTTGCCCAGTTAGTAGAAATGCACTGTTTGTCGATTGGATTGTGGTTGGGAAGTTGGACGTCTGTATGACCTGTGGAATCGGCCTGTTATGAAACTTCCTATAATCTGTCTGTTTATGTTCTCTTTCACCTTCTTTCCAGTTTTTTGTGTGTGTTCGGTGTCAGTGTGCCGTTCCTTTGATGGTATGAGTTAATATCAATAAAAAATTAAGAGCTCAGCAATAAACAAATGAAGAAGACAAGGAAAAAATGGTGTGGGCACTCTCATTTATCACAATATATTTTTAATTTTGACTTGCGAATGTTTCTTTGCCGCACCGAATGTTTCGCATTGGTTTGGGAGAGCTTTTATGCGACAGATTTATGTGAAAAAACGCTCGTGTGATAGAGAAACGTTAAGAAGATGAACATGTTCGTCTTCATATCTGCATTACGGGCCGCCTCCACAGGCCATGAACTATTGCCGGACTATAACCATGTCTAAAAAAAATCCATGTCCATGCAGCAACATGTCGAAAAAAATAACGCTTTGAACAAGGCATGGAGACCTGTTCAAAGCTTGGCCATGAGATGACGTTTCGTGTGCGTGATTTTTCATGCTTTGCCCAGTTAGTAGAAATGCACTGTTTGTCGATTGGATTGCGGTTGGGATGTTGGACATCTGTATGACCTGTGGAATCGGCCTGTTATAAAACTTCCTATAATCTGTCTGTTTATGTTCTCTTTCACCTTCTTTCCAGTTTTTTGTGTGTGTTCGGTGTCAGTATGCCGTTCGTTTGATGGTATGAGTGAATATCAATGAAAAATTAAGAGCTCAGCAATAAAAAATTGAAGAAGACAAGGACAAAATGGTGAACCATAAAGAAGATGAACATGTTCGTCTTCATATCTGCATTACGGGCCGCCTCCACAGGCCATGAACTATGGCCAGACTATGACCATGTCCCATGGAGTCCAAAAAATCCATGTCCATGCAGCAACATGTCGAAAAAAATTACGTTTTGAACAAGACATGGAGACCTGTTCAAAGCTTGGCCATGAGATGACGTTTCGTGTGCGTGATTTTTCATGCTTTGCCCAGTTAGTAGAAATGCACTGTTTGTCGATTGGATTGTGGTTGGGAAGTTGGACATCTGTATGACCTGTGGCATCGGCCTGTTATGAAACTTCCTATAATCTGTCTGTTTATGTTCTCTTTCACCTTTTTTCCAGTTTTTTGTGTGTGTTCGGTGTCAGTTTGCCGTTCGTTTGATGGTATGAGTTAATATCAATAAAAAATTAAGAGCTCAGCAATAAATAAATGAAGAAGACAAGGAAAAAATGGTGTGGGCACTCTCATTTATCACAATATATTTTTAATTTTGACTTGCGAATGTTTCTTTGCCGCACCGAATGTTTCGCATTGGTTTGGGAGAGCTTTTATGCGACAGATTTATGTGAAAAAACGAGCGTGTGATAGAGAAACGTTAAGAAGATGAACATGTTCGTCTTCATATCTGCATTACGGGCCGCCTCCACAGGCCATGAACTATGGCCGGACTATGACCATGTCTAAAAAAAATCCATGTCCATGCAGCAACATGTCGAAAAAAATAACGCTTTGAACAAGGCATGCAGACCTGTTCAAAGCTTGGCCATGAGATGACATTTCGTGTGCGTGATTTTTCATGCATTGCCCAGTTAGTAGAAATGCACTGTTTGTCGATTAGATTGTGGTTGGACATCTCTGTATGACCTATGGAATCGGCCTGTTATAAAACTTCCTATAATCTGCTTCTACGAAGATCTGGATTTTGGTGTTCCCTCTCTATGTCCCACTCTACATTAAACGAATTTTCCAATGCCGATCTTTAGTTTGTTGGTGAAAAGAGTGAAAAGTAAGGGGTAGGGACCAAATCGTTTGTACCACAAAACTCGAACGATTTTTCCAGTCTGTTTATGTTCTCTTTCACCTTCTTTCCAGTGTTGGGTGTCAGTCTGCCGTTGGTTTGATGGTATGAGTGAATATCAATGAAAAATTAAGAGCTCAGCAATAAAAAAATGAAGAAGACAAGGAAAAAATGGTGTGGGCACTCTCATTTATCACAATGTATTTTAATTTTGACTTGCGAATGTTTCTTTGCCGCACCGAATGTTTTGCATAGGTTTGGGAGAGCCTTTATGGGACAGATTTATGTGAAAAAACGAGCGTGTGATAGAGAACCATAAAGAAGATGAACATGTTCGTCTTCATATCTGCATTACGGGCCGCCTCCACATGCCATGAACTATTGCCAGACTATGACCATGTCTAAAAAAAATCCATGTCAATGCAGCAACATGTCGAAAAAAATAACGTTTTGAACCAGACATGGAGACCTGTTCAAAGCTTGGCCATGAGATGACGTTTCGTGTGCGTGATTTTTCATGCTTTGCCCAGTTAGTAGAAATGCACTGTTTGTCGATTGGATTGCGGTTGGGATGTTGGACATCTGTATGACCTGTGGAATCGGCCTGTTATAAAACTTCCTATAATCTGTCTGTTTATGTTCTCTTTCACCTTCTTTCCAGTTTTTTGTGTGTGTTCGGTGTCAGTATGCCGTTCGTTTGATGGTATGAGTGAATATCAATGAAAAATTAAGAGCTCAGCAATAAAAAATTGAAGAAGACAAGGACAAAATGGTGAACCATAAAGAAGATGAACATGTTCGTCTTCATATCTGCATTACGGGCCGCCTCCACAGGCCATGAACTATGGCCAGACTATGACCATGTCCCATGGAGTCCAAAAAATCCATGTCCATGCAGCAACATGTCGAAAAAAATTACGTTTTGAACAAGACATGGAGACTTGTTCAAAGCTTGGCCATGAGATGACGTTTCGTGTGCGTGATTTTTCATGCTTTGCCCAGTTAGTAGAAATGCACTGTTTGTCGATTGGATTGTGGTTGGGAAGTTGGACATCTGTATGACCTGTGGAATCGGCCTGTTATGAAACTTCCTATAATCTGTCTGTTTATGTTCTCTTTCACCTTCTTTCCAGTTTTTTGTGTGTGTTCGGTGTCAGTGTGCCGTTCGTTTGATGGTATGAGTTAATATCAATAAAAAATTAAGAGCTCAGCAATAAACAAATGAAGAAGACAAGGAAAAAATGGTGTGGGCACTCTCATTTATCACAATATATTTTTAATTTTGAATTGCGAATGTTTCTTTGCCGCACCGAATGTTTCGCATTGGTTTGGGAGAGCTTTTATGCGACAGATTTATGTGATAAAACGAGCGTGTGATAGAGAAACGTTAAGAAGATGAACATGTTCGTCTTCATATCTGCATTACGGGCCGCCTCCACAGGCCATGAACTATGGCCGGACTATGACCATGTCTAAAAAAAATCCATGTCCATGCAGCAACATGTCGAAAAAAATAACGCTTTGAACAAGGCATGGAGACCTGTTCAAAGCTTGGCCATGAGATGACGTTTCGTGTGCGTGATTTTTCATGCTTTGCCCAGTTAGTAGAAATGCACTGTTTGTCGATTGGATTGCGGTTGGGATGTTGGACATCTGTATGACCTGTGGAATCGGCCTGTTATAAAACTTCCTATAATCTGTCTGTTTATGTTCTCTTTCACCTTCTTTCCAGTTTTTTGTGTGTGTTCGGTGTCAGTATGCCGTTCGTTTGATGGTATGAGTGAATATCAATGAAAAATTAAGAGCTCAGCAATACAAAATTGAAGAAGACAAGGACAAAATGGTGAACCATAAAGAAGATGAACATGTTCGTCTTCATATCTGCATTACGGGCCGCCTCCACAGGCCATGAACTATGGCCAGACTATGACCATGTCCCATGGAGTCCAAAAAATCCATGTCCATGCAGCAACATGTCGAAAAAAATTACGTTTTGAACAAGACATGGAGACCTGTTCAAAGCTTGGCCATGAGATGACGTTTCGTGTGCGTGATTTTTCATGCTTTGCCCAGTTAGTAGAAATGCACTGTTTGTCGATTAGATTGTGGTTGGACATCTCTGTATGACCTATGGAATCGGCCTGTTATAAAACTTCCTATAATCTGCTTCTACGAAGATCTGGATTTTGGTGTTCCCTCTCTATGTCCCACTCTACATTAAACGAATTTTCCAATGCCGATCTTTAGTTTGTTGGTGAAAAGAGTGAAAAGTAAGGGGTAGGGACCAAATCGTTTGTACCACAAAACTCGAACGATTTTTCCAGTCTGTTTATGTTCTCTTTCACCTTCTTTCCAGTGTTGGGTGTTAGTCTGCCGTTGGTTTGATGGTATGAGTGAATATCAATGAAAAATTAAGAGCTCAGCAATAAAAAAATGAAGAAGACAAGGAAAAAATGGTGTGTGCACTCTCATTTATCACAATGTATTTTAATTCTGACTTGCGAATGTTTCTTTGCCGCACCGAATGTCTTGCATTGGTTTGGGAGAGCCTTTATGCGACAGATTTATGTGAAAAAACGAGCGTGTGATAGAGAACCATAAAGAAGATGAACATGTTCGTCTTCATATCTGCATTACGGGCCGCCTCCACATGCCATGAACTATTGCCGGACTATGACCATGTCTAAAAAAAAATCCATATCAATGCAGCAACATGTCGAAAAAAATAACGTTTTGAACCAGACATGGAGACCTGTTCAAAGCTTGGCCATGAGATGACGTTTCGTGTGCGTGATTTTTCATGCTTTGCCCAGTTAGTAGAAATGCACTGTTTGTCGATTGGATTGCGGTTGGGATGTTGGACATCTGTATGACCTGTGGAATCGGCCTGTTATAAAACTTCCTATAATCTGTCTGTTTATGTTCTCTTTCACCTTCTTTCCAGTTTTTTGTGTGTGTTCGGTGTCAGTATGCCGTTCGTTTGATGGTATGAGTGAATATCAATGAAAAATTAAGAGCTCAGCAATAAAAAATTGAAGAAGACAAGGACAAAATGGTGAACCATAAAGAAGATGAACATGTTCGTCTTCATATCTGCATTACGGGCCGCCTCCACAGGCCATGAACTATGGCCAGACTATGACCATGTCCCATGGAGTCCAAAAAATCCATGTCCATGCAGCAACATGTCGAAAAAAATTACGTTTTGAACAAGACATGGAAACCTGTTCAAAGCTTGGCCATGAGATGATGTTTCGTGTGCGTGATTTTTCATGCTTTGCCCAGTTAGTAGAAATGCACTGTTTGTCGATTGGATTGTGGTTGGGAAGTTGGACATCTGTATGACCTGTGGAATCGGCCTGTTATGAAACTTCCTATAATCTGTCTGTTTATGTTCTCTTTCACCTTCTTTCCAGTTTTTTGTGTGTGTTCGGTGTCAGTGTGCCGTTCGTTTGATGGTATGAGTTAATATCAATGAAAAATTAAGAGCTCAGCAATAAATAAATGAAGAAGACAAGGAAAAAATGGTGTGGGCACTCTCATTTATCACAATATATTTTTAATTTTGACTTGCGAATGTTTCTTTGCCGCACCGAATGTTTCGCATTGGTTTGGGAGAGCTTTTATGCGACAGATTTATGTGAAAAAACGAGCGTGTTATAGAGAAACATTAAGAAGATGAACATGTTCGTCTTCATATCTGCATTACGGGCCGCCTCCACAGGCCATGAACTATGGCCGGACTATGACCATGTCTAAAAAAAATCCATGTCCATGCAGCAACATGTCGAAAAAAATAACGCTTTGAACAAGGCATGGAGACCTGTTCAAAGCTTGGCCATGAGATGACGTTTCGTGTGCGTGATTTTTCATGCTTTGCCCAGTTAGTAGAAATGCACTGTTTGTCGATTGGATTGTGGTTGGACATCTCTGTATGACCTATGGAATCGGCCTGTTATAAAACTTCCTATAATCTGCTTCTACGAAGATCTGGATTTTGGTGTTCCCTCTCTATGTCCCACTCTACATTAAACGAATTTTCCAATGCCGATCTTTAGTTTGTTGGTGAAAAGAGTGAAAAGTAAGGGGTAGGGACCAAATCGTTTGTACCACAAAACTCGAACGATTTTTTCCAGCCTGTTTATGTTCTCTTTCACCTTCTTTCCAGTGTTGGGTGTGTGTTGGGCGTCAGTCTGCCGTTCGTTTGATGGTACGAGTGAATATCAATGAAAAATTAAGAGCTCAGCAATAAAAAAAAATGAAGAAGACAAGGGAAAAATGGTGTGGGCACTCTCATTTATCAGTAGTAGCCCGTAGCGTAATGGTTAGTGCGTTCGACTGTCACGCTGGAGGTCTGGGATCGCTTCCCAGCCTCGTCCACCTAAAAAACAAAAAAAGTTTTTTTCAGGGCTACTGCCTCTTGCGAGGAATTGACAAATCCTCCAAGAGTATCACTTGTCACGAATAAGTGCTTCTCGTCTAGCCGTTCGGATTCGGCATAAAATTGTAGGTCCCTTCCATTCCTGTCGAAAGGCGCACACAGGAATGGATGCGAGTTGTTAGTCACTAGGCCCTGGTTTTTCATGAGCCGTTGTGCCACCCGATTTATATTTTTTTTTTTACTCTCATTTATCACAATGTATTTTAATTTTGACTTGCGAATGTTTCTTTGCCGCACCGAATGTTTTGCATTGGTTTGGGAGAGCCTTTATGCGAAAGATTTATGTGAAAAAACGAGCGTGTGATAGAGAACCATAAAGAAAATGAACATGTTCATCTTCATATCTGCATTACGGGCCGCCTCCACAGGCCATGAACTATGGCAGGACTATGACCATGTCCCATGGAGTCCAAAAGATCCATGTCCATGCAACAACATGTCGAAAAAAATTACATTTCGAACAAGACATGGAGACCTTTTCAAAGCTTGGCCATGAGATGACGTTTCGTGTGCGTGATTTTTCATGCTTTGCCCAGTTAGTAGAAATGCACGGTTTCTCGATTGGATTGTGGTTGGGATGTTGGACATCTTTATGACCTGTGGAATCGGCCTGTTATAAAACTTGCTATAATCTGCTTCTACGAAGATCTGGATTTTGGTGTTCCCTCTCTATGTCCCAATCTACATTAAACGAATTTTGCAATGCGATCTTTTGTTTGTTGGCGAAGAGAGTGAAAAGTAAGGGGTAGGGACCAAATCGTTTGTACCACAAAACTCGAACGATTTTTCCAGTCTGTTTATGTTCTGTTTCACCTTCTTTCCAGTGTTGGGTGTGTGTTGGGTGTCAGTCTGCCGTTCGTTTGATGGTATGAGTGAATATCAATGAAAAATTAAGAGCTCAGCAATAAAAAAATGAAGAAGACAAGGAAAAAATGGTGTGGGCACTCTCATTTATCACAATGTATTTTAATTTTGACTTGTCCCATGGAGTCCAAGAAATCCATGTCCATGCAACAATATGTCGAAAAAAATTACGTTTCCAACAAGATATGGAGACCTGTTCAAAGCTTGGCCATAAGATGACGTTTCGTGTGTGTGATTTTTCATGCTTTGCCCAGTTAGTAGAAATGCACTGTTTGTCGATTGGATTGCGGTTGGGATGTTGGACATCTGTATGACCTGTGAAATCAGCCTGTTATGAAACTTCCTATAATCTGACGTTTCGTTTGCGTGATTTTTTATGCTTTGCCCAGTTAGTAGAAATGCACTGTTTATCGATTGGATTGTGGTTGGGATGTTGGACTTCTCTGTATGACATATGGAATATGCCTGTTATGAAACTTCCTATAATCCGTCTGTTTATGTTCTCTTTTACCTTCTTTCCAGTTTTTTGTGTGTGTTCGGTGTCAGTGTGCCGTACGTTTGATGGTATGAGTGAATATCAATGAAAAATTAAGAGCTCAGCAATAAAAAATTGAAGAAGACAAGGAAAAAATGGTGTGGGCACTCTCATTTATCACAATGTATTTTAATTTTGACTTGCGAATGTTTCTTTGCCGCACCGAATGTTTCGCATTGGTTTGGGAGAGCTTTTATACGACAGATTAATGTGAAAAAACGAGCGTGTGATAGAGAACCATCAAGAAGATGAACATGTTCGTCTTCATATCTGCATTACGGGCCGCCTCCACAGGCCATGAACTATGGCCGGACTATGACCATGTCCCATGGAGTCCAAAAAATCCATGTCCATGCAACAACATGTCGAAAAAAATTACATTTCGAACAAGACATGGAGACCTTTTCAAAGCTTGGCCATGAGATGACGTTTCGTGTGCGTGATTTTTCATGCTTTGCCCAGTTAGTAGAAATGCACTGTTTGTCGATTGGATTGTGGTTGGGATGTTGGACATCTTTATGACCTGTGGAATCGGCCTGTTATAAAACTTGCTATAATCTGCTTCTACGAAGATCTGGATTTTTATGTTCCCTCTCTATGTCCCAATCTACATTAAACGAATTTTGCAATGCGATCTTTTGTTTGTTGGTGAAGAGAGTGAAAAGTAAGGGGTAGGGACCAAATCGTTTGTACCACAAAACTCGAACGATTTTTCCAGTCTGTTTATGTTCTGTTTCACCTTCTTTCCATTGTTGGGTGTGTGTTGGGTGTCAGTCTGCCGTTCGTTTGATGGTATGAGTGAATATCAATGAAAAATTAAGAGCTCAGCAATAAAAAAATGAAGAAGACAAGGAAAAAATGGTGTGGGCACTCTCATTTATCACAATGTATTTTAATTTTGACTTGCGAATGTTTCTTTGCCGCACCGAATGTTTCGCATTGGTTTGGGAGAGCTTTTATACGACAGATAAATGTAAAAAAATGAGTGTGTGATAGAGAACCGTCAAGAAGATGAACATGTTCGTCTTCATATCTGCATTACGGGCCGCCTCCACAGGCCATGAACTATGGCCGGACTATGACCATGTCCCATGGAGTCCAAAAAATCCATGTCCATGCAGCAACATGTCGAAAAAAATTACGTTTCGAACAAGACATGGAGACCTGTTCAAAGCTTGGCCATGAGATGACGTTTCGTGTGCGTGATTTTTCATGCTTTGCCCAGTTAGTAGAAATGCACTGTTTGTCGATTGGATTGCGGTTGGGATGTTGGACATCTGTATGACCTGTGAAATCAGCCTGTTATGAAACTTCCTATAATCTGCTTCTACGAAGATCTGGATTTTGATGTTCCCTCTCTATGTCCTAATCTACATTAAACGATTTTTCCAATGCCGATCTTTGTTTGTTGGTGAAGAGAGTGATAAGTAAGGGGTAGGGACCAAATCGTTTGTACCACAAAACTCGAACGATTTTTCCAGTCTGTTGATAGTCTCTTTCACCTTCTTTCCAGTTTTTTGTGTGTGTTCGGTGTCAGTGTGCCGTTCGTTTGATGGTATGAGTGAATATCAATGAAAAATTAAGAGCTCAGCAATAAAAAAATGAAGAAGACAAGGAAAAAAGGTGTGGGCACACTCATTTATCACAATGTATTTTAATTTTGACTTGCGAACGTTTCTTTGCCGCACCGAATGTTTCGCATTGGTTTGGGAGAGCTTTTATGCGACAGATTTATGTGAAAAAACGAGCGTGTGATAGAGAACCATTAAGAAGATGAACATGTTCGTCTTCATATCTGCATTACGGGCCGCCTCCACAGGCCATGAACTATGGCCAGACTATGACCATGTCTAAAAAAAATCCATGTCAATGCAGCAACATGTCGAAAAAAATAACGTTTTGAACAAGACATGAAGACCTGTTCAAAGCTTGGCGATGAGATGACGTTTCGTGTGCGTGATTTTTCATGCTTTGCCCAGTTAGTAGAAATGCACTGTTTGTCGATTGGATTGTGGTTGGGATGTTGGACATCTTTATGACCTGTGGAATCGGCCTGTTATAAAACTTGCTATAATCTGCTCCTACGAAGATCTGGATTTTGGTGTTCCCTCTCTATGTCCTAATCTACATTAAACGATTTTTCCAATGCCGATCTTTGTTTGTTGGTGAAGAGAATGAAAAGTAAGGGGTAGGGACCAAATCGTTTGTACCACAAAACTCGAACGATTTTTCCAGTCTGTTGATGGTCTCTTTCACCTTCTTTCCAGTTTTTTGTGTGTGTTCGGTGTCAGTGTGCCGTTCGTTTGATGGTATGAGTGAATACCAATGAAAAATTAAGAGCTCAACAATAAAAAAATGAAGAAGACAAGGAAAAAATGGTGTGGGCGCTCTCATTTATCACAATGTATTTTAATTTTGACTTGCGAATGTTTCTTTGCCGCACCGAATGTTTCGCATTGGTTTGGGAGAGCTTTTATGCGACAGATTAATGTGAAAAACGAGCGTGTGATAGAGAACCATAAAGAAGATGAACATGTTCGTCTTCATATCTGCATTACGGGCCGCCTCCACAGGCCATGAACTATGGCCGGACTATGACCATGTCCCATGGAGTCCAAAAAATCCATGTCCATGCAGCAACATGTCGAAAAAAATTACGTTTTGAACAAGACATGGAGACCTGTTCAAAGCTTGGCCATGAGATGACGTTTCGTGTGCGTGATTTTGCATGCTTTGCCCAGTTAGTAGAAATGCACTGTTTGTCGATATGGATTGTGGTTGGTATGTTGGACATCTGTATGACCTGTGGAATCGGCCTGTTATGAAACTTCCTATAATCTGTGTGTTTATGTTCTCTTTTACCTTCTTTCCAGTTTGTTGTGTGTGTTCGGTGTCAGTGTGCCGTTCGTTTGATGGTATGAGTGAATATCAATGAAAAATTAAGAGCTCAGCAATAAAAAATTGAAGAAGACAAGGGAAAAATGGTGTGGGCACTCTCATTTATCACAATGTATTTTAATGTTGATTTGCGAATGTTTCTTTGCCGCACCGAATGTTTCGCATTGGTTTGGGAGAGCTTTTATGCGACAGATTAATGTGAAAAAACGAGCGTGTGATAGAGAACCATAAAGAAGATGAACATGTTCGTCTTCATATCTGCAATACGGGCCGCCTCCACAGGCCATGAACTATGGCCGGACTATGACCATGTCCCAAGGAGTCCAAAAAATCCATGTCCATGCAGCAACATGTCGAAAAAAATTACGTTTTGAACAAGACATGGAGATCTGTTCAAAGCTTGGCCATGAGATGACGTTTCGTGTGCGTGATTTTTCATGCTTTGCCCAGTTAGTAGAAATGCACTGTTTGTCGATTGGATTGTGGTTGGGATGTTGGATATCTGTATGACCTGTGGAATCGGCCTGTTATGAAACTTCCTATAATCTGCTCCTACGAAGATCTGGATTTTGGTGTTCCCTCTCTATGTCCTAATCTACATTAAACGATTTTTCCAATGCCGATCTTTGTTTGTTGGTGAAGAGAGTGAAAAGTAAGGGGTAGGGACCAAATCGTTTGTACCACAAAACCCGAACGATTTTTCCAGTCTGTTGATGGTCTCTTTCACTTTCTTTCCAGTTTTTTGTGTGTGTTCGGTGACAGTGTGCCGTTCGTTTGATGGTATGAGTGAATATCAATGAAAAATTAAGAGCTCAGCAATAAAAAATTGAAGAAGACAAGGAAAAAATGGTGTGGGCGCTCTCATTTATCACAATGTATTTTAATTTTGACTTGCGAATGTTTCTTTGCCGCACCGAATGTTTCGCATTGGTTTGGGAGAGCTTTTATGCGACAGATTAATGTGAAAAACGAGCGTGTGATAGAGAACCATAAAGAAGATGAACATGTTCGTCTTCATATCTGCATTACGGGCCGCCTCCACAGGCCATGAACTATGGCCGGACTATGACCATGTCCCATGGAGTCCAAAAAATCCATGTCCATGCAGCAACATGTCGAAAAAAATTACGTTTTGAACAAGACATGGAGACCTGTTCAAAGCTTGGCCATGAGATGACGTTTCGTGTGCGTGATTTTTCATGCTTTGCCCAGTTAGTAGAAATGCACTGTTTGTCGATTGGATTGTGGTTGGGATGTTGGACACCTGTATGACCTGTGGAATCGGCCTGTTATGAAACTTCCTATAATCTGTGTGTTTATGTTCTCTTTCACCTTCTTTCCAGTTTTTTGTGTGTGTTCGGTGTCAGTGTGCCGTTCGTTTGATGGTATGAGTGAATATCAATGAAAAATTAAGAGCTCAGCAATAAAAAATGGAAGAAGACAAGGAAAAAATGGTGTGGGCACTCTCATTTATCACAATGTATTTTAATTTTGACTTGCGAATGTTTCTTTGCCGCACCGAATGTTTCGCATTGGTTTGGGAGAGCTTTTATGCGACAGATTTATGTGAAAAAACGAGCGGGTGATAGAGAACCATAAAGAAGATGAACATGTTCGTCTTCATATCTGCATTACGGGCCGCCTCCACAGGCCATGAACTATGGCCGGATTATGACCATGTCCCATGGAGTCCAAAAAATCCATGTCCATGCAGCAACATGTCGAAAAAATTACGTTTTGAACAAGACATGGAGACCTGTTCAAAGCTTGGCCATGAGATGACGTTTTGTGTGCGTGATTTTGCATGCTTTGCCCAGTTAGTAGAAATGCACTGTTTGTCGATATGGGTTGTGGTTGGGATGTTGGACATCTGTATGACCTGTGGAATCGGCCTGTTATGAAACTTCCTATAATCTGTGTGTTTATGTTCTCTTTTACCTTCTTTCCAGTTTTTTGTGTGTGTTCGGTGTCAGTGTGCCGTTCGTTTGATGGTATGAGTGAATATCAATGAAAAATTAAGAGCTCAGCAATAAAAAATTAAGAAGACAAGGGAAAAATGGTGTGGGCACTCTCATTTATCACAATGTATTTAAATTTTGACTTGCGAATGTTTCTTTGCCGCACCGAATGTTTCGCATTGGTTTGGGAGAGCTTTTATGCGACAGATTAATGTGAAAAAACGAGCGTGTGATAGAGAACCATAAAGAAGATGAACATGTTCGTCTTCATATCTGCAATACGGGCCGCCTCCACAGGCCATGAACTATGGCCGGACTATGACCATGTCCCATGGAGTCCAAAAAATCCATGTCCATGCAGCAACATGTCGAAAAAAATTACGTTTTGAACAAGACATGGAGACCTGTTCAAAGCTTGGCCATGAGATGACGTTTCATGTGCGTGATTTTTCATGCTTTGCCCAGTTAGTAGAAATGCACTGTTTGTCGATTGGATTGTGGTTGGGATGTTGGACATCTGTATGACCTGTGGAATCGGCCTGTTATGAAACTTCCTTTAATCTGTCTGTTTATGTTCTCTTTCACCTTCTTTCCAGTTTTTTGTGTGTGTAAGGTGTCAGTGTGTCGTTCGTTTGATGGTATGAGTGAATATCAATGAAAATTTAAGAGCTCAGCAATAAAAAATGGAAGAAGACAAGGAAAAAATGGTGTGGGCACTCTCATTTATCACAATGTATTTTAATTTTGACTTGCGAATGTTTCTTTGCCGCACCGAATGTTTCGCATTGGTTTGGGAGAGCTTTTATACGACAGATAAATGTAAAAAAACGAGTGTGTGATAGAGAACCATCAAGAAGATGAACATGTTCGTCTTCATATCTGCATTACGGGACGCCTCAACAGGCCATGAACTATGGCCGGACTATGACCATGTCTAAAAAAAATCCATGTCAATGCAGCAACATGTCGAAAAAAATAACGTTTTGAACAAGACATGGAGACCTGTTCAAAGCTTGGCCATAAGATGACGTTTCGTTTGCGTGATTTTTCATGCTTTGCCCAGTTAGTAGAAATGCACTTTTTGTCGATTGGATTGTGGTTGGGATGTTGGACATCTGTATGACCTGTGGAATCGGCCTGTTATGAAACTTCCTTTAATCTGTCTGTTTATGTTCTCTTTCACCTTCTTTCCAGTTTTGTGTGTGTGTTCGGTATCAGTGTGCCGTTCGTTTGATGGTATGAGTGTATATCAATGAAAAATTAAGAGCTCAGCAATAAAAAATTGAAGAAAACAAGGAAAAAATGGTGTGAGCACTCTCATTTATCACAATGTATTTTAATTTTGACTTGCGAATGTTTCTTTGCTGCACCGAATGTTTCGCATTGGTTTGGGAGAGGTTTTATGCGACAGATTAATGTGAAAAAACGAGCGTGTGATAGAGAACCATAAAGAAGATGAACATGTTCGTCTTCATATCTGCATTACGGGCCATGAACTATGGCCGGCCTATGACCATGTCCCATGGAGTCCAAAAAATCCATGTCCATCCAGCAACATGTCGAAAAAAATTACGTTTTGAACAAGACATGGAGACCTGTTCAAAGCTTGGCCATGAGATGACGTTTCGTGTGCGTGATTTTTCATGGTTTGCTCAGTTAGTAGAAATACACTGTTTGTCGATTGGATTGTGGTTGGGATGTTGGACATCTGTATGACCTGTGGAATCGGCCTGTTATGAAACTTCCTATAATCTGTCTGTTTATGTTCTCTTTCACCTTCTTTCTAGTTTTTTGTGTGTGTTCGGTGTCAGTGTGCCGTTCGTTTGATGGTATGAGTGAATATCAATGAAAAATTAAGACCTCAGCAATAAGAAATTGAAGAAGACAAGGAAAAAATGGTGTGGGCACTCTCATTTATCACAATGTATTTTAATTTTGATTTGCGAATGTTTCTTTGCCGCACCGAATGTCTCGCATTGGTTTGGGAGAGCTTTTATGCGACAGATATATGTGAAAAAACGAGCGTGTGAGAGAGAACCATAAATGTTAGACCGCACTAGGCGGAACTGCAGCAGAATTGCGATTCACAATATTTTGTATGAAATTTTATGAAGTTCAGTTGCAGCTTAGTGCGATAGTGCGATATAGCTCATACAATTTCATACGAACAATGTTTTGCGCGTCGTGAAGTGTAGTTCCGCTGCAGTTGTGTGCGTTCTAACCTTAAAGAAGATGAAAATGTTCCTCTTCATATCTGCATTACGGGCCGCCTCCACAGGCCATGAACTATGGCCAGACTATGACCATGTCCCATGGAGTCCAAAAAATCCATGTCCATCCAGCAACATGTCGAAAAAAATTACGTTTCGAACAAGACATGGAGACCTGTTCAAATCTTGGCCATGAGATGACGTTTCGTGTGCGTGATTTTTCATGCTTTGCCCAGTTAGTAGAAATGCACTGTTTGTCGATTGGATTGTGGTTGGGATGTTGGACATCTGTATGACCTGTGGAATCGGCCTGTTATGAAACTTCCTTTAATCTGTTTGTTTATGTTCTCTTTCACCTTCTTTCCAGTTTTTTGTGTGTGTTCGGTGTCAGTGTGTCGTTCGTTTGATGGTATGAGTGAATATCAATGAAAATTTAAGAGCTCAGCAATAAAAAATGGAAGAAGACAAGGAAAAAATGGTGTGGGCACTCTCATTTATCACAATGTATTTTAATTTTGACTTGCGAATGTTTCTTTGCCGCACCGAATGTTTCGCATTGGTTTAGGAGAGCTTTTTTATCACAGATTAATGTGAAAAAACGAGCGTGTGATAGAGAACCATAAAGAAGATGAACATGTTCGTCTTCATATCTGCATTACGGGCCGCCTCAACAGGCCATGAACTATGGCCGGAGTATGACCATGTCTAAAAAAAATCCATGTCAATGCAGCAACATGTCGAAAAAAATAACGTTTTGAACAAGACATGGAGACCTGTTCAAAGCTTGGCCATAAGATGACGTTTCGTTTGCGTGATTTTTCATGCTTTGCCCAGTTAGTAGAAATGCACTTTTTGTCGATTGGATTGTGGTTGGGATGTTGGACATCTGTATGACCTGTGGAATCGGCCTGTTATGAAACTTCCTTTAATCTGTCTGTTTATGTTCTCTTTCACCTTCTTTCCAGTTTTTTGTGTGTGTTCGGTATCAGTGTGCCGTTCGTTTGATGGTATGAGTGAATATCAATGAAAAATTAAGAGCTCAGCAATAAAAAATTGAAGAAAACAAGGAAAAAATGGTGTGAGCACTCTCATTTATCACAATGTATTTTAATTTTGACTTGCGTATGTTTCTTTGCTGCACCGAATGTTTCGCATTGGTTTGGGAGAGGTTTTATGCGACAGATTAATGTGAAAAAACGAGCGTGTGATAGAGAACCATAAAGAAGATGAACATGTTCGTCTTCATATCTGCATTACGGGCCATGAACTATGGCCGGCCTATGACCATGTCCCATGGAGTCCAAAAAATCCATGTCCATCCAGCAACATGTCAAAAAAAATTACGTTTTGAACAAGACATGGAGACCTGTTCAAAGCTTGGCCATGAGATGACGTTTCGTGTGCGTGATTTTTCATGGTTTGCTCAGTTAGTAGAAATACACTGTTTGTCGACTGGATTGTGGTTGGGATGTTGGACATCTGTATGACCTGTGGAATCGGCCTGTTATGAAACTTCCTATAATCTGTCTGTTTATGTTCTCTTTCACCTTCTTTCTAGTTTTTTGTGTGTGTTCGGTGTCAGTGTGCCGTTCATTTGATGGTATGAGTGAATATCAATGAAAAATTAAGACCTCAGCAATAAGAAATTGAAGAAGACAAGGAAAAAATGGTGTGGGCACTCTCATTTATCACAATGTATTTTAATTTTGATTTGCGAATGTTTCTTTGCCGCACCGAATGTCTCGCATTGGTTTGGGAGAGCTTTTATGCGACAGATTTATGTGAAAAAACGAGCGTGTGAGAGAGAACCATAAATGTTAGACCGCACTAGGCGGAACTGCACTGCAGCAGAATTGCGATTCACAATATTTTGTATGAAATTTTATGAAGTTCAGTTGCAGCTTAGTGCGATAGTGCGATATAGCTCATACAATTTCATACGAACAATGTTTTGCGCGTCGTGAAGTGTAGTTCCGCTGCAGTTGTGTGCGTTCTAACCTTAAAGAAGATGAACATGTTCCTCTTCATATCTGCATTACGGGCCGCCTCCACAGGCCATGAACTATGGCCAGACTATGACCATGTCCCATGGAGTCCAAGAAATCCATATCCATGCAGATCGAAAAAAATTACGTTTTGCACAAGACATGGAGACCTGTTCAAAGCTTGGCCATGAGATGACGTTTCGTGTGCGTGATTTTTCATGCTTTGCCCAGTTAGTAGAAATGCACTGTTTGTCGATTGGATTGTGGTTGGGATGTTGGACACCTGTATGACCTGTGGAATCGGCCTGTTATGAAACTTCCTATAATCTGTCTGTTTATGTTCTCTTTCACCTTCTTTCCAGTTTTTTGTGTGTGTTCGGTGTCAGTGTGCCGTTCGTTTGATGGTATGAGTGAATATCAATGAAAAATTAGGAGCTCAGCAATAAAAAATGGAAGAAGACAAGGAAAAAATGGTGTGGGCACTCTCATTTATCACAATGTATTTTAATTTTGACTTGCGAATGTTTCTTTGCCGCACCGAATGTTTCGCATTGGTTTGGGAGAGCTTTTGTACGACAGATTAATGTGAAAAAACGAGCGTGTGATAGAGAACCATAAAGAAGATGAACATGTTCGCCTTCATATATGCATTACGGGCCGCCTCCACAGGCCATGAACTATGGCCGGACTATGACCATGTCCCATGGAGTCCAAAAAATCCATGTCCATGCAGCAACATGTCGAAAAAAATTACGTTTCGAACAAGACATGGAGACCTGTTCAAAGCTTGGCCATGAGATGACGTTTCGTGTGCGTGATTTTTCATGCTTTGCCCAGTTAGTAGAAATACACTGTTTGTCGATTGGATTGTGGTTGGGATGTTGGACATCTGTATGACCTGTGGAATCAGCCTGTTATGAAACTTCCTATAATCTGCTCCTACGAAGATCTGGATTTTGGTGTTCCCTCTCTATGTCCTAATCTACATTAAACGATTTTTCCAATGCCGATCTTTGTTTGTTGGTGAAGAGAGTGAAAAGTAAGGGGTAGGGACCAAATCGTTTGTACCACAAAACTCGAACGATTTTTCCAGTCTGTTTATGTTCTCTTTCACCTTCTTTCCAGTGTTGGGTGTCAGTCTGCCGTTGGTTTGATGGTATGAGTGAATATCAATGAAAAATTAAGAGCTCAGCAATAAAAAAATGAAGAAGACAAGGAAAAAATGGTGTGGGCACTCTCATTTATCACAATGTATTTTAATTTTGACTTGCGAATGTTTCTTTGCCGCACCGAATGTTTCGCATTGGTTTGGGAGAGCTTTTATACGACAGATTAATGTGAAAAAACGAGCGTGTGATAGAGAACCATCAAGAAGATGAACATGTTCGTCTTCATATCTGCAATACGGGCCGCCTCCACAGGCCATGAACTATGGCCGGACTATGACCATGTCCCATGGAGTCCAAAAAATCCATGTCCATGCAGCAACATGTCGAAAAAAATTACGTTTTGAACAAGACATGGAGACCTGTTCAAAGCTTGGCCATGAGATGACGTTTCATGTGCGTGATTTTTCATGCTTTGCCCAGTTAGTAGAAATGCACTGTTTGTCGATTGGATTGTGGTTGGGATGTTGGACATCTGTATGACCTGTGGAATCGGCCTGTTATGAAACTTCCTATAATCTGTCTGTTTATGTTCTCTTTCACCTTCTTTCCAGTTTTTTGTGTGTGTTCGGTGTCAGTGTGCCGTTCGTTTGATGGTATGAGTGAATATCAATGAAAAATTAAGAGCTCAGTAATAAAAAAATGAAGAAGACAAGGAAAAAATGGTGTGGGCACTCTCATTTATCCCAATGTATTTTAATTTTGACTTGCGAATGTTTCTTTGCCGCACCGAATGTTTCGCATTGGTTTGGGAGAGTTTTTATGCGACAGATTTATGTGAAAAAACGAGCGTGTTATAGAGAACCATAAAGAAGATGAACATGTTCGTCTTCATATCTGCATTACGGGCCGCCTCCACATGCCATGAACTATGGCCGCACTATGACCATGTCCCATGGAGTCCAAAAAATCTATGTCCATGCAGCAACATGTCGAAAAAAATTACGTTTTGAACAAGACATGGACCTGTTCAAAGCTTGGCCATGAGATGACGTTTCGTGTGCGTGATTTTTCATGCTTTGCCCAGTTAGTAGAAATGCACTGTTTGTCGATTGGATTGTGGTTGGGATGTTGGACATCTGTATGACCTGTGGAATCGGGCTGTTATAAAACTTTCTATAATCTGCTTCTACGAAGATCTGGATTTTGGGAGTTTGTAGGCGAGAAGGGCAAGAAGTAAGGCGATTGAAGAAAATCTCCCCGGTCAACGTTTGAAGAGATTTTTGTCACATTCCCTCTTACATTGTCTGTAATGTATGTTCACCTAGTAGATTTTATAACGAAAAAACATAATTCTGTATACATCTTTTTTGTCATCGCTGCTAAGGTTTGCGTAAATTTCACGTTAGTTTCGGAGCAAGCTTCAATACATCATGTAAACGGGTAGTTATGATGGACTTTGGTGGATTTAGATGTTTCTGCATTTGGTTTCTGCACAAAAAAGGGATGCCAAATACAAAATGTATATTTGTTAGATAGAGAGAAAAGATCAAAATGCAGAAGAACTTCATTTCTGCATTATAGGAAAGTGCCGTAATGCAGAAATGAAGACGAACGTGTTCATTTTCTTGGTGGTTCTCTTTCACTCGCTCGGATTTTTTTTATACATCTGTCCTGCTCTACTTTTCTGCATCATGCAGACGAAGATACATGTAAATCCAGCATTTACATGTATCTTCGTCTGCATAATGCAGAAAATTAAAGCAGGACAGATGTATACAAAAAATTCGAGCGAGTGAAAGAGAACTATCAAGAAGATAGACATGTTCGCCTTCATTTTTGCATTAAGGTTAGACCGCACTAGGCGGAACTTTACTGCAGCTGAACTGCGATTCACAACAATTTGTATGAAATTGTATGAAGTTCAGTTGCCGCTTTGTGCGATATAGCTCACACAATTTCATAGAATTGATATTTTGCCGCGTCGTGAAGTGTAGTTCCGCTGTAGTTGTGTGCGGTCTTAAGCTTAGTACGCTTCTGATGCAAAACGAAAAATCCCATACAAAAATGACATGAAGAAATCATAAACGAAAAATTTCATTGTGCTTTTCGTTCTGTGGTACGCTTTTCGACCAGCGAAATTGATGATTATTGCAGATTGTTTTGAAAAGTCTCCACTCTCTTTTCCCAATGAATTAATTGCCCGGGTCATTAATCGTGTGCGGAAAATGACATTTGGGTTTGTTCCTGTTTTTATTTGTTGTTTCTTTCATTACAGCATGGTTTTTATTTGTTTTTTTTCGTTAAATTTCGATGTATTTATTTGAAATTTATTTAAACTCTCCATGAATATTTGACCGCTGTATTTTCGTAAGCATTTCGTTGTCTTTTTGGAGACCGCAGGAAAATTTCGTTTGGCTTCAGAAGCGTACTAGGCTTTACCTTTACGGCACTTTTCTATAATGCATAAACGAAGTTCTTCTGCATCTTGATCTTTTCTCTCTATCTAACAAATATACATTTTGTATTTGGCATCCCTTTTTTTTTTGCAGAAACCAAATGCAGATACATGTTAGTCCCCTTTCATACAGGGAAACCAGTTGCTGGAGATTTTTTGGCGTTTTCTTTTAATTTCCTTGTACCTTTCACACAAGGAAACAAAAATTGCCGGAGAGCAACGCTATCCTATGAAGTTATTGATATAAGGAAAAAGTTTACTAGAGGAATTTGGATGTCATTACAATATTTCCAAAAAAAAGACACGAGCAACGTCGGGTATCTTCCGCTAGTGTGGTATATGTTGGTGAAGGGAGTTATCCATTCATAACTCGCGCACTAAAGCGGCTTTGATTACCCTTTATGCGGTTGAGCACAGTACGAGCGTTAGAAAAATAGGGAAGAATGTGAAAGGAGGTACCGATGCCCGCATTGGTTTTGAAGTTCTGAATATTAAAATGGGTGGTGGGGGTGGTGGTGGGGCAGATAGAGTCAGGTAAAGCATTCCGTGGTGCGAAAAAATAAAGAATCCCTGTACTTGATAGTTCGTCTAAAGTGGGGCTCAAGGGTAAACTGATGGGCTTTCCTATAGAAGCACAAAATGTAGCTGGCTTTTTCATTAGAAAACTGTTTATAGAAATAACGGTAAAATATTGAAAGACAAGAAACATTGCGGTTGCGGCGGTGTTCAAGAGAAGCAAATGTTTACTACGATGTATTTCTATCGCCTATAATTTTCAGAGGTCTTCTTTGTATTCTATTCAACAGACTCACTCAAATGACTGATTAGACCACCTGAACAAACATGATAATTATTGTACTTGAGTTTTGTACAAATAAATGTTTTATAGATTAGAGCCAGATCAAAAAGGGAGACAAATTTCTCTCATCGCCGAAGAAAACCTCAGCACTTATGCTCTGTTCAGTTCGTTTTTTCAGTACAGGCCTTATGGGAGAGCTTTTTCAAACATACACGTGCTGGCTGGTGTTTGCATTGCACTCAACTTAAGAAATTGCCTGTGAAATAAAAAACAGAACTCCTGACTTGCAATGAAATTGTTTTTGTAATATTCCATAAGCCCACGTACATCCCATCATGACCTCTGTCTGCTCCGTGGTTGTAAGGAGACTAGTGTAGTTTTTTTACTTCATGAAAATAAAAAGAATGAGGTTTCGTGTTTATTGTAATATTTGACCAAGGGTTCATAAAATAAAATTTATTTCCTTTCTAAAAATTCTAATCAGGCATTACTTATCCTTTTTCCTGATATAAATCTTATAATCTAATCCAACCAAATCCTTAAAAGTCAGACAAAACTTAGAATACACAACACAAACAAAGCAATAAAACTTTAACGAAAGGCGTCGTGGCAAGCCAAAATAAGTCTTTTAAACTGGCAGAAGTAAAAGATCTTCTAAAAACAGGACTTGTGAAGGTTGACGCTGAGCAATGGCAAAGGTGTGTCCAACACGTTGAGCAGGTGATTGAGCCAAAGATGTGGGAAATGGATGTTTTTACTGAAATAGCTGTGGAAAATTTAGTTATAAAATTAAATGAAGAGAGTAGCAGCAGCAACTGCTCGTCGGAGTGATAAAATGTTTTTTTTTTAATTCAATTTATTTTGTCTGTGAATTATTTTTACGTAAAAAGAGATTATGCCTATTGGGGAACACTTAAAAAAACGCGCCTACTATCTTACCTCTTGGTGGTAAGGAAAAAGATAGATTTATTTTTATTTGCATTTACATTAATTTTTTTTACGATTTAGTTTACGATCTACATTTTTCTGTTTATGAAATCTAAATTAGCAGTTGGTAACCCTACTGACATTTGAATGAGAGAGAAGAGAATAAATATATGCCAATTTATAATGCGCGATACGGCAACCATGGAAAATGCAAAAGCTTTATAAAAAAAGAGATAGCTTATTGAAATCCATAAAAGCAATGATGAGAGGCAAACACCCTATCTTCTCTGTACTGAAAATACGAACTGAACAGAGTATAGCAGCATAGAAAAGTGATACACACACCATAAGGCCGTAGCCAGAAAAATATTTCCGGAGGGGGTGGGGGTGGTATATTGTTTTCAAAAAAAATAGTGTTTTAATTTTTAATCTTGACATTGGCGCAAAATTTTAGTCGATTTAGATCGATGTTAAATCATTTTAAGTATAATAAAAGGTTAAAAAGTGCATTTTGCTCATTTTAAGCGAGTTAAGCATTAAACTATCTCCTAACATTTTACTAAAGTTAAAATCTATTTGAGGCTGTGAGTGCAAAAGTGGCGTACCTAACCCACTTTTAACATTGAAAATGTTTATAGGCTCGTTTTCAAGAAATTAATGTGTTACCAAAATGAATTAAATGAATGGAATGAATATATGAAAAGAATAATGAATTTCAGCGTATACGGGCAGTTTTATCAAATATTTGGTTGGTGTTACCACAGAAGCACAGAAGCTACCAACAAAATTTAAATAAACATTATGATGAATGTAAGCGATGAACAGAGCAGCGTATTGAAATGTTGGTTGGGTGATGTGTCGTGCTTGTACAATTTGCTTGTGCAAAGAAGAGAATGAAAGAATGAAAAATAAACGATGACACACACACAATATGAGCTATATGTTTGTACCCAGCGGGAAATAACGTCCACAATGAATTTTATAGCTGAATTCTTCAATCAATTCACTAGCCAAATAATAAAAGGAAACATCATGCAATGATTTAGTCAGTGAAGAGTCATGCGAGGTTTCCTCAGTTCATAGATTTGAACCCACTTTTCGCTTTGTGTGTAGAAAACAACAAGACAACAGCAATCAACTCACTAGCTAGATAATAAAAGGAAACGACATGTAATGATTTAGTAAGTGAAGAGTCATGCAATGTTTCCTCAGTTCATAGATTTGAACCCACTTTCTGCTTTGTGTGAAAACAACCCTTTCTTTCGTTGAATTAAAAATTGCTTTTGATATGGAAAATTATAAGATGAAAAAACTGTTGAAAAGTCATGTAGAAGTTCATCAGTTCATCGTCTCCCAGCGGGAAAAATTGAAAAATTCATTGAGGAAAGACCAGCTTTTTCCTTGAGGAATGGCAGCTGCACCGTCCACTTTTCAGCTGATTCCTTTGATGAAATTAACATGGGCATGTCCTAGGCGGGAAGCACATGCTGAAAATCCGATGAAAATTCGCCAACGAAATCACTACTTCGTTGGAAGTTGTTTATTCACCGACCCAGATGATGAAAAACACGATGGTTGCATAGTTTGTGAATTCACTACATAAATGTGTGTGGTTTATTCATCAGTTCAATGTTTTCGATGAAAATGGTAATGAAAATTCAATTATCAAATCACAAGATTAGTGGTAGTTGTTTATTCAGCAATTATAGTTAATTCAATATGAAAAATGTGAAGAAAATTAAATAAATAGTGAATTCATTACTCTGTTGTGTATGTGTGTTTTTTGTGATTGGTTAATTAAAATAAAATATAGAATAAAAACTTTAAATTTAATTAAAGTGAAATCACTAGGTCAGGGGTTGTTGGTTTATCACCACTTCATATGCGAAGTGGTGATTAACCAACAACCTGAAATACTTTGAGACAATCTGAGATTTCCTCATTTTAATAGAAATTCACAAGTCCTCTTATAATATTTACTGTCAGCAGACAATGTCAACACAGAGAACACAAAAAAAATCAACTTCTATCAAAACACACAATGGCGGTGCACACTTTACAAAGCATACGAGTGGACATAGACGATGAACTGATGAACTTCTACATGACTTTTCAACAGTTTTTTCATCTTATAATTTTCCATATCAAAAGCAATTTTTAATTCAACGAAAAAAAGGGTTGTTTTCACACAAAGCAGAAAGTGGGTTCAAATCTATGAACTGAGGAAACATTGCATGACTCTTCACTTACTAAATCATTACATGTCGTTTCCTTTTATTATCTGGCTAGTGAATTGATTGCTGTTGTCTTGTTGTTTTCTACACACGAAGCGAAAAGTGGGTTCAATTCTATGAACTGAGGAAACCTCGCATGACTCTTCACTGACTAAATCATTGCATGACGTTTCCTTTTATTATTTGGATAGTGAATTGATTGAAGAATTCAGCTATAAAATTCATTGGGGACGATATTTCCCGCTGGGCTATGTCCACTCATATGCTTTGTAAAGTGTGCACCGCCATTGTGTGTTTTGATAGAAGTTGATTTTTGTTTGTGTTCTCTGTGTTGACATTGTCTACTGACAGTAAATATTAGAAGAGGACTTGTGAATTTCTATTAAAATGAGGAATCTCAGATTGTCTCAAAGTATTTCAGGTTGTTGGTTAATTACCACTTCGCATATGAAATGGTGATTAACCAACAACCACTGACCTAGCGATTTCACTTTAATTAAATTTAAAGTTTTAATCCTATATTTTATTTTAATTAACCAATCACAAATTCACAACACATACACAACAGAGTAATGAATTCACTATTTATTTCACTTTCTTCACATTTTTCATATTGAATTAACTATAATAGCTGAATAAAAAACTACCACTAATCTTGTGATTTGATAATTGAATTTTCATTACCATTTTCATCGAAAACATTGAACTGATGAATAAACCACATACATTTATGTAGTGAATTCACAGATTATGCAACCCTCATGTTTTTCATCATCTGGGTCGGTGAATAAACAACTTCCAACGAAGTAGTGATTTCGTTGGCGAATTTTCATCGGATTTTCAGCATGTGCTTTCCGCCTAGGACATGCCCATGTTAATTTCATCAAAGGAATCAGCTGAAAAGTGGACGGTGCAGCTGCCATTCCTCAAGGAAAAAGCTGATCTTTCCTCAATGAATTTTTCAATTTTTCCCGCTGGGTAGGGCTTTTTATTTTCAGATGCAGAGCACAATACAGCAGCGTATAGAGTTTTCGGTTGGTATGTTGTGTACAGTCACATCACAGTGCGTGTTTACAGAGTGTTGTTGGTAGGAACGTAGGCACAGAGGAGAAAGGGACACATGCTAAATTTACCACAGTTGAATTTAGAAATCTTTTGAACATATCTCCAATATTAAGTTTTGAAATACTTTTATTAATCCAGGTATAAGATTTGTTAAAAAAAAAAAAACAATCCACAATTGCATGAAAACTTCGAAAAAAAAATAAAAACAATTTGATTTAATGTTTTTGTATGTACTTCCCTATTCCCTAATTGAATTAATTATAAAAATATACGAAATATTGAGATGGATGGACTTACTGAATAACTGTATTGGTAAACGCTGTAATGCGATTTTACGAAACAAAATTACTATAGCTACCTATAACAAAGTATGTATTATAGTAGAAGATTAAAAAGTTGTACCTAGACTAGAAAATTTAAAATTTAGTATTTTTTGATTTATGATTAAAATTGAAGAGCATTTTGTGACCCTGCATCGCACAGGCACAATCATTTCCAACATAGTCGTTGGATTCAATGAAATAATGTATTTCGTAGCTCGTACCATTAGAAAAGTAGAAAATACAATGCACACAAGATGAGAGCCAAAAAAAAATGGCTGTGCTTGTACTCGATTTGAAGATGGTTTGTCCCATAGAAAAAAGATCAGATCTCTTTGATTGAGGTGAATAATTAAAATGATGACTTAAATTTTTATGCAAACCTTATTGGAAAATGTTGTATAAATTCATTCTAAAAATGTGATTGAGTTAAAAGTCGTTTCGAGTTTTTGCGCATTAAAAATCAAAACCCACGCACATATTGACTTAAACCACCTTCAAAAATTTGTTGATTAATTTACCTAACAAGAACAAAACGAATTAAAATTGTCTCTAAAATGAATACGTAAATTACAAAATTCTAAACGGATCCTTCAGATTAATGTATACAAATAATTCCCTTAAGATTTACACAACAAAAAACTATCTTCAAATTCTTGAAACCTTCAGAAAAGTTATAAGCAATTTGAGTTAATGTTTTTTGTTTACCTAGACCTAATTTACTTAATTATTATGAAATTATTAATTTAAATTCGTTGGTTAGCATATTCTTTACATAAACTAGAGATTAAAAAGCTGAAAATCTAATACAAAATTTAATTTTAATACTTTTAAATTATGGTTATTAAAGAAACGCTATTGTGACACTCAACCGGATAGATAAAATCGTTCCTTAATTTGAATTTACTATTTTACACTTCTTGTAGTTGATGATACATAGCTAGAAAACTGACAAAGTCGAAAGGAAGAAAACAGTATACAGTCGGTCCCGCTTATAGACATACAAAGATGGAATCAAAAAAATGTGCTTTTATCGGACTCCAAAGTTGGTTTAGCCCACTGAAAAAAAGATTAAACGACAGTAACAAACAAATAATTCTTCCAGTGCTACTTACTGGAGATGTTAAGTATCAAACAAAATTCGGTGTAGTATAAAATGAGAAAACTTCAACTTTTTGAACTTCAGCTTTTTGCAGGTTAGGGTTCAGCGTATACAGCAGCCAATTAAACAGCTTTAGCCAGTAGTCAGTAAAAGTAGAATAACAGATTCAGGCAAGATGATATTTGCCAAAAAATTCATACTGATAAGATTGGGAAATGGTTAAGCCTAACCCCTTGAACACAATGCAAGGCGCTGGTCGCGGTAAAAATCGCTGTAGCACAAGCTGTTATTAAAATCGCTCACTAGGTCGCAAAGGTCGTCCACAATGGTGTAGCGCAGAAAGAACGTTTTTTTGACATTTAGATTTGTTTGGGTTCGTTCAGATGGTTGGAATTCTAATTTTTACAAGGCGTGTTCCATATGTTGCTTTCATTTCTATTACAAATGCGAGACTATCATGTTTCTCTTCTAATAAATAAAACACAAAGTATGCCGGTATTTGACACAACAGAAAACAAACAAACAAAATTCAACATGGCAGAGCACAACACAGAATATTTTATTGAACTTTTAAAAAGAAATAATATATTGTGCAGCTGCATTGTGGGCACATGAAAAATAGCACGCACGATACTATTTGATAGCTATTTCAGCTATGGCTTCAGTTCCAGTTGTTGCACCCTTTGGGATAGACCTACATTTTGCAAAATGTGCAAACGTGGAAAAAATATCTATTATAAAGACACTTGCTTGCCAAAAAACAATTGAAAATCGTGTATGGTGACTAAAATTATCTGTCAGTACAATTTTCGCATGTTTTTTTTGCAAACAGGTGTCTTTAGCATGCATGTTTATTTCTCACTTTGGCACTTTTTGGAAAAAGTAGGTCTATATAGTTAAACCTTGCCCTTGACAGATACAAAATTGGAAGGAGAAAAGGACAACAGTATCTAGAAAAATTCCATCAGTTTTATAAATGTGAAGAATTTTGTTTTTTTTTTGTTTTCTTTTTTTTTCATCCCATTGGAGCTTTCAAACAAAATGGTCTAACTTGTAGAGTGAACACTGAGCAATTTTAAAATTGAGTTCTCAGAGTTGTGCAATTTTGGGGTCAGTGACACCATACTAAAATTATTAATAAAAAGACTTTATTCAGATTCTTTTTTTCTACAATCATTGCTATCGAAACCAATTTTTTTCCAAATTTCAGTTCATAATAAACATGAAAAAATAACTCAATGTGCTGAACGAACCCAATGTCTAGTTTACATACAGTGTTTTGAACAGACCCACAGATATGTCAAAAAAGTAGCGCGACTAAAAGCAGAAAGTTGAAAATTATAAAACTTTGGCGACAGCGATCGCTGCAGCTACAGCTTCTCATTGTGGCGCTGTGTACTGTTTTCGTATATTTTAACTTTGACAGTGCGACAAGCGGCCGCTACAGCGACTCCATTCTGCTCGGGCAGTAAGGGTGTAGGTAGCTTGAAGCTTGTAGGTTGTATATAGGGTGTCCATCTTATCTCTTTAAAAGAGAACATGTTCTCTTTTTTCCCTCTAATCTTTTTTACAAACTCTTTTTCTTTAGGGATCTATTTTTGTTCTTTTTTTTTTTAATGAAATTCGCTTTTGTTTTATTGCAATAAATTGTATTTCAATGTCAATTAAGAGACTTAGAATAGGGCCATTCTGCCGTTGTGAGGCTCACAGGTCACAATTTTTTGTGAGTGGAGTGAGGTTCCTTATAAGGTGGTCACAATTTCGTATTCTGTGGGAGCCCTCATAAGAAACCTCAGAAGAACAACGTGAGTTGTGATCTGCCAAGGAGCAGATCATAATTTTTAAGTTTTCATAAGACGAGTTCACCACGAGTTATAAGGTTATTGTCACTTGTGAGGCATCAGTGAGGTTGCCGGAATAAGGCTGTAAAATTTCGTTATTAGGTAAATTTAATAATAAAATAGGAATATGTTTTCAAAACTTCTATACAATTTTTATATAAGAAAAAGTACAAGAGAGAAATAATAAGACGATATTATTGATGAATAAGGCAACTCTAGCTCCTTATCAAAATGAGCAGACCACATTTCTTACCTACTAAGGCCTATTTTGTACTTTACTTTTTAGTTGTATTTTGTTCAGCAATACATTCATCTACAAACTTGTCTATGATTCTTGAAAATTAGGACACATGATTCGGCATGGTGAACGAATGTGCATATTTCTTATTTAACATTTTTTTTTTATTTTGATGTGTTTTCTTTTTTGTTCTCTATTTTGCCTCTAAATGTTCTCTTTTTTATAGCTTTTAGAGGAAAATGTCCTCTTATTGTAAAGTACCCAGATGCCAGATGAAGACCCTAGTTGTATATCACTGTCAAAGTAAGAATATACGAAAATAGTGCTCTACAATATGACGCTTTCTGCAAGTAAAAAAGTTGAGCTCTTTTGGCTACAGTTACAAAGCTACAGTCTTGTGCTTAGCTATCAGTTATTTACAAAAATGTTTAAAGGTTTCACTAATGAAGAGCTGACAAAGTAAAAATAATTATAATATACGTAAATACATCACGATAAGTTGTCAACATAACCTCCTTACAAGAACTTCAAAATTCGAAAAGATATTGATTT